>SJYC01107878.1:0-30925 GCA_006408675.1 Madoqua kirkii
GTTGGTTACCTCTCCTTTCTGATTCATGAACTTGTATTTGTTTTCTTTAATTCAATTGCAGTCCTTTAATATATGGCCACTGTTAGGAAACTTTGCATGCATAAAAGTTGCCTGGACATATTTGGTGGTAACATAATGCAAAGGCATGTTATTCAACTCAGCCATTGCCCTAGGTATTATTTTGAAAAGTGAATACTTCTTGAAGCTGTCACTTTAAACACAAGATGTTCTCCTCACCATATCTTAATTTGTGAAGGGATAATCAATGTCTTAGTAACTAAAATTCCTATATTAGAACTATATGTCTGTTTTTAAGTTCTGAATTAAAATAGATTAGGGTGGAATGCAGAGACCTTCATCAGAATCAAATTAATCACAAGAGTTAAATTTTAAAATGAACTTTATTTTATCTAAATATACAAGAAAAGCAATGTTCTCTGTCCATCTACAGCATGTCTTACCAGTGTCCCCTTCGGCATTTTGGACTGCATTGTGCTTTGCCTTGGGCTTCCCAAGCGGCACTAGTGGTAGAGAACACGCCTGCTAATGCAGGAGATGCGGGGAAGTTCCCCTGGAGAAGGAAATGGCAGCCCACCTGAGTATTGTTGCCTGGAAAATTCTGTAGACAGAGGATCTTGGTGGGCTGCAGTCCGTGGGATTGGAGAGTCAGACACAACTGGAGCGACTTGGGCGGCAGCACGTGCTTTGCTTTAGAAGACACTGAACTCCTTTGGGCTTCACGCTGGCACGGCCTCTCCCAGGTACTGTGGCCACCAGGACGCAGCTCCTGCTCCCTTCTCCAAATGTTCAGGGTTGACCGTGACCATGAAGTTAAAAGACATCTGCTCTTTGGAAGGAAAGCTATGGCACACCTAGGCTGCGTATTAAAAAGCAGAGACATTACAGCTTTGGTTTTTCCAGTAGTCGTGTATAAAGATGAGAGTTGGACCCTAAAGAAGGCTGATAGCCAAATAATTCATGCTTTTGGACTGTGGTGCTGGAGAAGACTCTTGAGAGTCCTTTGGACTGCAAGGAGATCAAGCCAGTCAGTCCTAAAGGAAATCACCCCTGAATATTCATTTGAAGGACTGATACTCTGATACTTTGGCCACCTGATGGGAAGAAATCAACTCACTGGAAAAGACCTTGATGCTGGGAAGGATTGTGGGCAGGAGGAGAAGGGGGTAAGAGAGGATGAGATGGTTGGTTGGCATCACCAACTCAGTGGACATGAATTTGACCAAACTCTGGGAGATAATGAAGGACAGGGAAGCCTGTCATGCTGCAGTTCATGGGGTCACAAGAAGTTGGAGACAGCTTAGAGACTGAACGATAGCAGCGGGAGAGGATGAACACTTCCAGTTGCAAATTACTGGTCTAGACTCCACACTGTAATGATATCCAATCATACTATTTTAATAAAAATATTTCTGTGTAGCATTGCTTCCAGTAATGTATAATTTGTAATAGACTTCTTATGTAAAATCTCTTACGACCAAATATGTATGATTTTACTACATATGAAATTGTCTTTTATGCAAAAATTATTTTCTTCCTGTAGCATTTTACTTTTTGATATTTCCCCTAAACTCTGAAATATTATACTAAATTTAAGCTTTTTGTATGATCTTAACATGTACATATACACATTCTCTGGCAAATACGTTTCTTTACATATTTTTTGATCTTTTTATTATTAGTGAGTTTAGTTTTATTTACAGGAAAATCTGAAAATAAAAATGGGATTTTTCTGCTAGCCCATTGCCTCAAACTGGGCCTTTTCGTTTATCTTGTGTCTCTAATTATTAGCCTCATGCTGTTTCTGAGAGGTTTTTTTTTTTTTAAGCCCATTTAATTCTGTCATCTTTTCTTATCCACTATCTGTCTGCCCATTTATATTTAGTTTACTGAGCCGTATCTCCCACTTTTCTGTCTTTTTTTTTGTATTTCTTTCATCGTTTTGTAATCTGTCTTTTCTATTTTATTTTCTAAGGCTATTTGATAATCTAATTGCCAATGTTTTCTTCATGTGACTTATTTTCAATTTATTTTTAAGTGCCTTCATTCTTGTATTTCTTTACTTTCAACTTCTTGTTGACAATGCTGAGTTGTTTTTTCTTTCTCCAAATGATTCTTCTTTCCATTTAGTATTTCCTTTTAGAAATGTATGGTGTGAATGTGTTGGGTTAGTGTGTGTTCTTTTTTCACCCTTGAGTCTTTTTTTCCCTTCTCATCTCCCCTGGGCACTCTTCGCTTTCCCTGGTTGCGGTACATGGGGGCTACTCTGCAGGTGTGCGGGCGTCTCATGGTGGTCCCTTCTCTTGTTTCAGGGCCCGGGCTCTAGGGCATGCGGTCTTCAGTAGCTGCAGCTGGCTGGCTCCAGAGCTCCAGCTCAGTAGTTGGAGCCCACAGACTTAGGTGCCCTGCTGCATGTGAAATCTTCCCAGACCAGGGATCGAACCCCTGTCCCCTGCATTGGCAGGCAGGTTTTTAACCACTGGACCATCAGGGAAGTCCCACAGCTGCTTTTTGATCATGGAATCCCCTCAGGAGTTTTAGTGGGTGTCCATCAAAATGTTCTTCATTTGGTTCTTAACTTACCTTTATCTTCTGTTATGTATACAAGCTGTGCTCCAGCAGAAGGGGTCTGTTTCCCATCCCCTGGCCATAACGTGGGCTTCTGGGCTCTGCGTCTTTGTTTACCTTCTCTCAAGGTCTCGAATGATTTTCATCCACCAATCAGTAGTGCTCCTTTAAGACCCATTTTAAATCCTACATCTTGTAAAGCTTTTGGTGCACATCTGTCTTTTGAGAGACTTGTATTTATTCTCTGGTACTTTTCGCCTCTTGTCACATCCCCTTTCTTCCCAGCTGAACCGGGTGTAGATCCACACCAGGACTGGGTGTGGATCTTACGTTTCTTTATATTTCCAACTCTTAATGTAATACTCTTGCACTACATTTTAGGATAATGTTAGTGAACTCCTAAGGTGAAAGTAGTACTGAAACTAGCCACGTTTTCAAAGATGCGGCATAACACAGGAACCTACTTTGACCACACATCCTGGTTTTTATCTTTTGTCTTGGTGTCATTGTTAATGGCATTTCCTTTCACTTTCAGAAATACTCCAGTTAGTGTGATAAGTTTAGGGTTACCGTCCCCTGATAGTATATATGTGGGTAGTGTTCTGGTTAGACTTGGTGAATCAGGAGATTTTTTGTAATCAACCATTATCCAAAGCAGAGATTTTAATTCTTGGTCCAAGGGTGTTCTGAGAATGTACATTTTGAGAAGCATGTCTTAGTATTAGGTACCAGCTGCACTCTAATCAGTTTTTTTGAGAAGTGGTACTCTGAGGCTTAGAGTCATTGTTGGAATGAGGAGAAGTGGGAAGGGGCAGAGGAGATAATGAAACACCATTTAATCTCTATGAGGCTAGAGAAGAACAGTTAAGATCGTGTTCTTGATTTTTAGTGACTGGCTGTTTCTTAATGTAAGCACCCTCTATACTTTTGTTTGCTGTGTCATAGTGCAAAAGATTAATAAAGCCTGTGGGAGGCGTGTGGAAAATCAGGGCCATATGTGTATGTATGTGTGTGTAGTTAGTGTTTTAATGAGGGCATGACATTTTAATGCAAACAGCTGAAAATAGAAGTAAATCAGAACTTAGTAAGTTACAACTCTGGAGGAAGATGGCATGAGCTAAAAGTACCAGAGACATCCCTAAATCTTACTAAGTGTTTTTACTTTAAAAAAGGAGAAAACTTCAACAGCAACCTGTTAAACTAATTGACAGAGGATGATTCGTTTAAAAACATGTATTAGATTGTTTTTTTAAAAATACTTAAACAAATTTAAAAAATACTTTATACTTTTAATAAATTTCTCTGTAGGTCTATACATACGATGTTTTAAACTTCCAGATGGTAGCTGTTTCCCATGGTTAGAGCATAGGAAAAGAAGATAAGCTACCTTAAACATGTTTGGAGACAAATATGATCCAGATGATACCAATACTGCCAAAATGACAGTGCTCTAATTTCATTGATGAACAGAGAATTAAACTTATAAAAACCAGTAGAATTAACTTGTTAGAAAAGAATACCCTGGAGAAGGAAAAGGCTACCCACTCCAGTATTCAGGCCTGGAGAATACTATGGACTGTGTAGTCTCTATGGGGTACAAAGAGTTAGACACAGCTGAGCAACTTTCACTTTCAGTACCCCTCAAACAAAGGAAGTTTGTTGCAAGACTGTGAAGAATGTTCCCAGCCCTCTGACATCACAACAGTAGGCTAAAGAAGAAAAGTTATTGAGCATTTCAGGAAATGCATAGTATGATACAACCGAAACAGGGAAAAGAAACAGACTGACTGATAATAGAGAACAAATAAATGGTTACGGAGCGGGAGCAGCAAGGACAGGGGATTAAGAGGTATGAGCTATTATGTGTAAAATGAGCTGTAAGGATATATTGTACATACAGGGAATATAGCCAGCATTTTAAAACTGTACATGGAGTATATAACCTTTAAAAATTGTCACTGTATCGTACACCTTTAATTTATATAATATTGTATATCAACTGTAATTCAATTTTTCAGAAAAGAAACACAATATGAAATAAAAGCACTTGGTACATTTTCTCCATTTGTCAGTTATGGACATTTTGGTTGTTTGAACATTTCATCTGTTGTGAATAGTGATGCTTGCCTTGTGTGTCCAGGCATTTGTTCAAATATCTGTTTTGAGTTCTTTAGGGTATTCCTAGGAGTGAAACTTCGATGTCTTACACTTGCCAAACTGCTTTCACAAAGTCTTTGCCACTTTACTGTCTTACCAATAATATACGAGGGCTCAAATTTCCCCACATCCGCGCCATACTTATTTTCTGTTTGTCTGTTTATGAGAGCCCTTCCAGTGGGTGTGAAGTGGCATCTCATGGTAGTTTGGATTTGCCTTCATTTGTGATGTTGAGCACCATCTGGTGTATTTTAACTGATTCTCAGTGAGGTAGAAGAGAGTTCTTCCTTAAAAAAATAAAAATATACTCCCCATTAACAAAAAGCCAATATTCTATTTGTTGAAAATACTTGTGAACCATTCTTTTAAATTTAGGGGTGGGGGGAACCAAGGTACCTGAATTGTTGACTCATTGGAAAAGACTTTGATGCTGGGAGGGATTGGGGGCAGGAGGAGAAGGGGACGACAGAGGATGAGATTGCTGGATGGCATCACGGACTCGAACGTGAGTCCGAGTGAACTCCGGGAGATGGTGATGGACAGGGAGGCCTGGCGTGCTGTGATTCATGGGGTCGCAAAGAGTCCGACACAACTGAGCGACTGAACTGACTGACTGACAAACAGCAATGATGAGTAGGACAGAATAAGAAAATACACAGCATGGTAATTGACTTATTTCTCTGGTAAGACTAAGATTTTTTTGTTCAGTGATCATCTTTTGCAATCTTCATTATCAGCATTTAGCCCAGTTTCTCGCACATGGGATATATGTATGTGTTTTTTAAAGTTTCGTTGAACAGAAGCTCAGATTGACAGTGAGTGTAACAGATACCTTAAAAAAATCTGTTAAACTTTCCAAACATGAAATTACAATTACTTACTAAGTGAGGTTTGGATAAATGAGTAGTGATTTTTTAAATTGTCAATCACAACTTTATAAATTCCAGTTCAGTTCACTTCAGTCGCTCAGTCATGTCAGACTCTTTGCGACCCCATGAATAGCAGCACGCCAGGCCTCCCTGTCCATTACCAACTCCCGAAGTTCACTCAGACTCACGTCCATCGAGTCAGTGATGCCATCCAGCCATCTCATCCTCGGTTGTCCCCTTCTCCTCCTGCCCCTAATTCCTCCCAGCATCAGAGTCTTTTCCAGTGAGTTAACTCTTTGCATGAGGCGGCCAAAGTACTGGAGTTTCAGCTTTAGCATCATTCCTTCCAAAGAAATCCCAGGGCTGATCTCCTTCAGAATGGACTGGTTGGGTGAAAATCTTAAATATATTATGAAAAGTCAAACTATTTTTACTTTGGAAAATGGGCGTCTGTATTGTTGGTTGAACCAGAACATCCACATTTTACCACTCCAGGGGTACCATTCACACTGTACTACTCTGTATTTAGGATAAATGGAAAGCTCTGGGGTTGTATAGTGCAGTGGCTGTGATTAGACCTGAAAATTAACTTCCTTTTTTTTTTAAATTTATTGCCATATAGTTGATTTATAAGGATTAATTTTGAATCCATTAGCAAGAGTGTAAAGGAGATGATTGAAATTACAGTATGTTAAGTAAAAACTTTAGTGCTGTGAAAAGGAATGAAACTTTAAACACACAGGGAAAATGTTTACCTCAGCATTACAGGCTATGTATTTATTCATGAAGAGATCATATCAGTAATAAAAAATCAAAAGTAAAAATCGTACTGATAGAAACCGAGGTTTACAATGGTTAGGTGAAAGATAGGAACTTAAGCTCTGAAAGAAGCGAAAGCTGGACACGGCGTTGGAGGGCTTGCGCTCCTTGTGCCTGCATGCACGCCCAGTCCGTCAGTTGTGTCCAGCTCTTCGTGACCCCACGGACTAGCCTGCCAGGCTCCTCTGTCCACAGGGTTTCCCAAACAAGAATACTGAAGTGGGTTGCCATTTACTCCTCCAGGGGATCTTCCCGACCCAGGAATCAAACCCATGTCTCCTGTGTCTCCCGTGTTGGCAGGCAGATTCTTTACCACTGACTCGCCTGGGAAGCCCTTTTGGGCTGCTTCAAAGATGTGCTGAAAGCCTGCAGAAAAATACTTAATGCATAACCTTTCAGGAAGAACATTTCAAGAAGTTCGGGGACCACAAAGTTCTTTCCAAACTTTAGAATTTTAGAAATGAATTATTGCATTTAATGTAAATTAGTATGAAGAAACATATGTTACTTATTCAGGAAAGATAGTTGGATGAGAAATACTTTATACCCTTTTGAAAGTTGAGAGCTTGCATGTTGAAAGTTGAATTTAAAGAGCTTCTTAAATAGCTGGGGAAAAGAAAAATAAAATCGTGTTTTGTCTTGAGTCGTGTAAATCTCTTTCCTCATTATGAATGTGTGGGGGAACAGGAAGTAGAAATACAATAAAAGAGAAGATTTGGAGAAGGGATGGGTTAATGCAGCACCAGATAAAAGTAGGTTTGTTGAAGCACAGTGGAATGAAGTAGGCAGAAAAGTAGAGAAGAAAATAGAGATTAGCCTGATGAGACTCAAAATTGAAGGTAAGGATCCTGACCTGCAGCGGCAGTAGGAAATCTCTGCAGAGTGTTGAAAGGAGGGGTTGGTGTTTAGAGGGGTAGCAGATGAGCCTGTAATGTGAATTGTAGTGGTTAAAGAAACTTAGAAAAAATGGATAGTTCTAGAGGGAAATGGTCTGGATGCAGTTTATCCATCAAATCTATTAATATATTACTTTCAAATATGAATGAGGAAATTTGATAATTTTACCTTTCTAACCCTCTTGTAGGACAGTGCTCGTCTCACTTTTGTATATCCAGTGACTAGAGAAAGCGATATTCGTCTCAGTCTTTGTGTTTCAATAATGGAAGTTTACGAGGAAGCTGTAATTTTCTGGCTGTTGCACTTTGGGGATTCAAAGGCTCGGAATATCACAAGCAACAGGCATTAATTACAGTATCATAGAAGCCCAGTTGTCATTAGCTGGAACCACATGTGGCCTTCCATACCTAGCTGGCGAATAAAATTCTAGGAATTAGGTTGACTTTATGATTGGCTTATTAACCACTTCTTGAAGTGGATTTGTATTAATGGATTCCTGTTTTAATGATGTACATTACAAAGCACTAATGTACTAGGAACAGCATAATGTTAAAGTGTAATCTATATTATATATTAATATGCTTATTCTGATTTGTATTGTTCACTGTTATTAACAATTCCTGAGAGATTGTATGAGAAGTATGGAGGTGTGACAGGAAATGTGGTTATGTAAATTGGCGATGCTTATCTCTTTTAGTAATGGTTTGAAATGAATACTCTAAACTCAGATTTAAAAGCTATGACTTAGTGCTGTCCAATAAGAATGTAATGCAGGCTACAAATGTAATTTTCAATTTTCTAGTAGCAATACTAATAATTAAAAAGCAATGTGAAATTAATTTTAAAGTTTATATTAATGGAGATATATAAAATTATTATTTCAGCATGTGAACCATATATACTGTATCTTTGAAATTTGGCCTGTGTTTTACACTTGTACCATAGTTCAGACTAGCCACTTCTGTCAGTGCTTAATAGCCACGTATAACTAATGGCTACTGTACTGGGCAGCATGGATTTAGAATGTTCGCCATGTCTTTCTATCTGTCGTGGGTTAACTTGTCTTTTACTCCCTCTTACCACTTTTTATTGTGCATAGATTTCAAGAACTGGGGCACACCCCACTTTGTAAAAGGAAGATTAAAAACCCTTCTTGGCTGGAGGTAATTAGATGTGAAAGGTCCTAAAGAAAGCTCAGTACCCAGTGTAGAAGTAAATGCAGGCTGTTTTCCAAGGGATTCTGCCTTGAAATATATCTCGTTGCCCGTGATTCTTCACTATTGCTGTCTTACGGTAGTATGTGCATACTTTTTGCTTGAGAAGGGATCTTTTTGAGAATGGGGAGTTCATCTTGAAGATCACTTTTGTAATAGGAAGTATATTTGGTTTAATTAGGATTCTTAGGTGGAGGAGTTTATTTACTAAGGAGGCTACAGAGGACTTAAAATGTATTTTTATTGCCCTTCTAAGTTAAGTTTTTACATTAACACTTTTAAAGCAAGGGTGAGTGTATGTATTGGGCTGGCCAAAAAGTTTGTTTGGGTGTCCCTTATCTATGTATCTTATACAGTGGCAACCAAGGCTGCCATTGCTTCTTGGCCCTTTGCTACGTGTAGCTTTGAAGGCTAGTACTGGTGTACTAAATGTTAAGATACACTGTATCTTACAGTGAAAATATTTTGTAAGAATATAAATAAAACCAAAGGGTTGGCATTTGCATGTGCTTGTACCCTGGCAGCCTGCAAGCCAATCGCAGCATTGTGTGTTTGTGTGAACTGTTTTAGAAAACGGACTTTGAATGCCTGTGTTAAGACTCACTTGGTTGCAGTAGTAGAAAATTTAAAAAATTAATGCTTGAGAAAAGCATTAATTTGTTGGTATTAACTGAATAATGGCACATTATTAATAAGTTGTCTCACGAAACTGAGAAGTTCACGGTAGAGTTGGCCTTGGCATGACCTCAGCATCTGACTTACCTCTCCATCTGCTAGCTCTGCTTTCTGTAGTTAACCCCAGCATTGGACACACTTTCTCGTTGTGGTTACAGGATAACTGCTGGTACCTCCCTGTTGCATCCCGTAGGTTCAGGTGCCGTAGGAAGTAGAGTGAGATTCCTGGCTTGAGTTGTTCTGTCAGAGGTCCAGCTGCATCTCCTTAATCAGTTGAAATCATCATTGAATCAATCACAGTGGGGTGAGTGGAGTAAGTGTGAAATGTTACGCACTTACAGTTTATGCCTATCTCTGATGTATCGGGGTTGGTGTATAGGTTATGAGAAAAGTTGCAAATGTTAAGTGGCTTATCACAAATCAGGTGAGTGGGGTTGAGTTGCAAAACCAATGTGTATCAGTTTTGGGATGATAGATATTTATTTCACCATAACACTCTTTCCAACGTTGCTGGCTCATTAAGTAATTTACATTACCTACTTGGTACTTGAGAGTATTTGGTTTTAATTCCTCTGGTTTATACCTTCCCATTGTCAGAAGTTATTGAAGAATATGTTAATATTTATGTAAATGTGTATTTTCCCCTGTTTCTTAAAATCCAGTTTTAACTGGAATTCAGTTTAACAGGTCTATTTTTATAGTTTTAATCTTTGAAGATATCTGTGACTAAAAGTTTTTGAATAGGAAAGTACATTTGCGTTTGAGTTATGGAATGGCAAAGCTGTTTACAAATGTTAAATTTTTAAAATGACTACCAGGCCAGTTTTTAAACCTCAACTAGATAAGCTTGAGCTGCTTATAGCAGTTGTTTTGGAAGACCGTATAACCAAGGTCTTGACTTATGTAATACAACTAAACCAGGCACTACTCATCTAAACAGTGGATGGGCTGCCGCAGTTGGAACGAAGAGGTTCAAAGTTTAGTCCTTCTGTAGGAACAGAATCAGAGGTGTTTCTTGAGTCCCTCACTCAGAGCAAGCCAGAACCCGGCAGGGTGGAGAGGCTCAAGTCTGTGGCACAGTTTGGGATTTGTGTCAACAGGTTAAAATTAACAGGCTGGGATCTAGAATGGAGTACAATGAATGTAGAAGGAAATTCTTCTGACGAGATTCTCTTGCACTCTCAGAGCCTTAAGGTTGGCTCTCAGGCATGCCTTTACATGTTTTACAGGCACACCTCTCCTCCCATCGTCTGTATTTACTCTGCATATTGACTGTGGTTTCAGATTTCCAGGACTTCATGCTTTGCCTTTCCAGATGCCATTAAGGGTAATCCTTTGATGTCTAGGGTGACCAGATAAAATGCAAGGCATCTAATTAAATCTGAATTTAAGATAACAAATAACTTGTTAGTATAAGTATGTCCCACATATACATGGGCTATACTAAGTATTTCTTGTTTATGTGAAATTCAGTTTTAACTGGGTATCCTGGGTTTTTCTTCACATAAACTTTTTATTTTGAGGTAATTATGCAGTTGTGAAAAATAATTGAGAGACCATTCTGCATTTTTACTTGCTAAATCTGACAACTCTCTCTGGGTCTCTTTTCATCATAAAGCAACCTGACCTCAAAATAGTTGTGTTTTGCTAGTAAAAAATACTAGTTAATCTTTTGGAGGCCCTCTAATACTTCAGAGAAGATTGATTTTTGAAGGAATAATGTTTGATGTATAATACTAGTACTAAAAGTACTTCACCATTTTCAAAACTGCAGAATAAAATTACTTTAAAAGTTATGCAGGATACTGCTTTGGAAATGTTAGGAAACAAACAGTGAAACAATTTAGCTTGAGGCATCTCTGAACAGGTCATATTTTGAGCCAGGTATTCTCAGGTCTCTTTCATAGCTCAGTCCTTTAAAGTTGTTACAACTCCCTTGACCCAGATTTGGCAAGAGAGTTTATAATTCTATCTTTTCTAATAGTTTGTGGTGATTTCATAACTGTGGAATTATAATTTGCCTGCCACACCTCTGAATAAAATGAGAAAGAGAAAAGAAGGGACCCTTCTGGATTTCAGAGTTCTTGGGTCACATTGGAGCAGCTAGGTTCCTTGTCCTTTTTTCCGCGTCTTGACAGTATAGCACGGGGCTTGCTTGCCGCAGAGCTACTTAGTAAATCCCAGCTGTTACTCACCATTGGTAAACAGACTTCCTAGTACCTTTATTTTAGAATGGACGGAACTGAGGGAAAGGAGAGGAAGTGGAATGTGAAGTAAAACTGTACTAAGTAAAGCTGTTAGCTTAGTAAAAATTGATCATCTCCTCTTTGCTTTTTGCTTGAAACTACTTGGGCTAATAGCTGTAGAACATTATTCTCTGGTGAGGAGATGGAAATTGGAACTGGCATTAATTGGTCTGCTGGACCTTGCGTTGGGTCGGCTCTGGTCTCCAGCCTTTCCTCTCGTAGGTGCGCTGGGTTAATGTGTCTGTGCCATACTGATGAGTGGAGCGCCGTAAAATGGGGAGCTGAGGCCTTCAGAGCAGCGGTGCTGCTGCAGGGCTCTCACTGTGCCAGCACTGTCCAAATCTGCCACATGCGGAAACTGTTTCAAAGGTGACTTGTAAGAGAGAGGAACTGAATTTGTAATTTAATTTTACTTCATTTTTTAATTGAAGTGTATTTGGTAACAGTGTATCCAGTGTACAGCAAAGTGATTCTTTTATACACGTACACACACTTTCTTTTTTCAGATTCTTTTCCTTTATCGAGTATTAAAAGATATTAAACATTGTTCCCTGTGCTATACAGTATGACGTTGTTTGTCTTTTTTATATAAAATAATGTGTATCTGTTTAAACCCAAATTTTTAATATATCCCTCCTTCAGTTCAGTTGCTTAGTCATGTTCGACTCATTGCAGCCCCATGAATCACAGCACACCAGGCTTCCCTGTCCATTACCGACTCCCGGAGTTCACTCAAACTCATGTCCATCGAGTCCGTGATGCCATCCATCCATCTCATCCTCTGTCGTCCCCTTCTCCTGCCCCCAATCCCTCCCAGCATCAGGGTCTTTTTCAATGAGTCAGCTCTTCACGTGAGGTGGCCAAACTATTGGAGTTTCAGCCTCAGCATCAGTCCTTCCAACGAACACCCAGGGCTAGTCTCCTTTAGGATGTACTGGTAGGAACTGCAGTTCAAAAGCATCAATTCTTCAGTGCTCAGCCTTCTTCACAGTCCAACTCTCACATCCATACATGACCACTGGAAAAACTATAGCCTTGACTAGATGAACCTTTGTTGGCAAAGTAATGTCTCTGCTTTTGAATATGTTGTCTAGGTTGGTCATAACTTTCCTTCCAAGGAGTAAGTGTCTTCTAATTTCATGGCTGCAATCACCATCTGCAGTGATTTGGGAGCCCAAAATAAAGTCTGACACTGTTTCCACTGTTTCCCCATCTATTTCCCATGAAGTGCTGGGCCCAGATGTCATGATCTTCGTTTTCTGAATATTGAGCTTTAAGCCAACTTTTTCACTCTCCTCTTTCACTTTCATCAAGAGGCTTTTTAGTTCCTCTTCACTTTCTGCCGTAAGGGTAGTGTTATCTGCATATCTGAGGTTATTGATATTTCTTCTGGCAATCTTGATTCCAGTTTGTGCTTCTTCCAGCCCAGCATTTCTAATGATGTACTCTGCAAATAAGTTAAATAAACAGGGTGACAATATACAGCCTTGACGTACTCCTTTTCCTATTTGGAACCAGTCTGTTATTCCATGTCCAGTTCTAACTGTTGCTTCCTGACCTGCATACAGGTTTCTCAAGAGGCAGGTCAGGTGGTCTGGAATTCGATCTCTTTCAGAATTTTCCACAGTTTATTATGAAAGGCTTTGGCATAGTCATATCCCTACTTGCTGCTGCTGCTGCTAGGTCACTTCAGTTGTGTCCGACTCTGTGCGACCCATAGACGGCAGCTCACCAGGCTCCCCCGTCCCTGGGATTCTCCAGGCAAGAACACTGGAGTGGGTTGCCATTTCCTTCTCCAATGCATGAAAATGAAAAGTGAAAGTGAAGTCGCTCAGTCGTGTCCGACTCTCAGTGAACCCATGGACCGCAGCCTTCCAGGCTCCTCCATCCATGGGATTTTCCAGGCAAGAGTACTGGAGTGGGGTGCCATTGCCTTCTCCAGTATTCTTCCTTAGTTTTTCTTATTTTTAATTTTACTAACTGCATGTAGTTAGTGGCTACCATAGTGAATAGAGTCTTAAATCTTTAAGTTTCTTCAGGAATAGACATGTCAGTTTGTGTTTGTTCCCCAAGCATATCCTGAAAATAAAATACAGTATGTGTTTAGTCTCTAGTCTGGCTTTTTAAAGTAGGGGTTGACAGGTCAAGATATTATCAATTTAAACTTTGGTCTTAGTGATAAAATCACCAGTTGTGACATCATGGGTCTCTACAGTATAGAAACATATCATTGCTGTACCAGTCAAGCAGTTATTTTGTATCAGGGTTTTGTTTTTCAGCATGAGATTTGGCTGGACTTGTTGAACAATTACTATTGCTGTGCATTATTCCAAGTCTCGCAAAAGTCTTACGGATGTTATTATCACTTTAAGAAAACTGAGGCAGAGAGAGAAAATAATTGTCTAGGATCACACAGTTGATAAAAGATGGAACCAAGATTTGAACTCAGGCATGCTTGCTCCAGAGTTCATGCTGTTTAACTGCTGTGCGCTGCCGCTCTTTTAATTTGTTAAATTGGCTGTAGGTGTTTTGTTTGTGTGTGTGGAAACTGAGTACTGTTGGAAAACGCGTTCTTAGTTCCAGCTGAGGTTCAGGTATGTGTACTGCAAACCTGATTGTGTAAGGAGAGGTATCCCAGTGCTCAGCCTTTGAGGGGAATGAATGCTGGGGCAGCTCTGGGTTCTGACCAAGTGGTAAGCTTAGGCCTGACTTGCGTGGTGAGGAGGGCAGTGGAGTGGGAAGGGAATTCCTCATGGCTTTAAGTTGGGGAAAGTGTACTTAAAGCAGATCAAAGGGCACTGAGCATTTTTAAGGCAAGTTGGCTTCTTACAGGAGAGGTTAAATAGTTACTGGGAGGTAGCAGCTTAACCTCTTGAAAGCTAAACTTGAAATAACAATGTGATGGATTATGCCGTGTATCTTCGACAAGTCATTCAGTCTTACATTACTTGTTCCTCCTCAGACTAGGCCATAATTTGATTTATTTTACAATGGAAATGTAAAATTAGTTGAATAGAACAACATTGGGTCTTGATGCATTAAATACTATGGCAGTGCAAAAAAAAAATACCATAGCAGTGTTAAAGGTGGTTGTTCTACAACAGTATATTTTATACTATTTGTATAAAATGAAGGAAGAAGTTATTTCTCTTCGTTAACTTTTTTTTTTTTTTTTTGGCCATACCTTGGGTTGTACACAGCTTGTGAGATCCTAGTTCTTCTAGCAAGGCTGAAACCCATGCCCTCAGCAGTGAAAATGCAGAGTTCTAATCTTTGGACCATCAGGGAATTCCCTTTTTTAGCCAACTCTTAACTTTTTTGTCACCTGTCTGCTCCTTTTGAAAGAATGCTTTATCTATTCCTTATTTTCCTCAGTGATTAATACTAATGTTATTTTTCGTAGGCATGTAATATTTTTAATGTTGTCATTGAGCACATTATAAAATAAGTGGATGAAAAATGAATTACCTTTCCCCCATTTATCTTCAAAGCCACTCTAAATTACTATCATATTGCCTTAGTCTATTGTAGTATATACATGCCTGAATTCATGAACAAATATAAATTACTTCCTTTCAGTGTTTCTCTTTTCAAGTATTGATTGTGAATGTTCCTTCTGACTCTGGTACTGTAAAGTATGTGCTAACACTCATTTATTTAGGAAATGTAAGAAACACCATTTTAAGGATTTGCAAGGTGGTATTAATAAAGGAAATTGGTATTTAGCTATTTTATAAATGCTTTTTATCATAAAAGTACAATTTATGATTTTTTAATACACTTTCCAGTTTCTTTGATATGTTTTTGTTCATCAGTTGTCTTCTCAACGTATTTGCATTTTCATGTCGTCAATACTATTTTTGTTCTCTTCTAGACAGGTACATGGTTGTAATGGGTTCCAGTCACCTTCATTTTTTTTTAGTTCTATGCTTTTTGAATCTTGATAATGTTTCACCAACCAGAAACAGTAAGGTGAAAGTCTGCTGAAGTATTAATTCTGGTGTGGTGCTGGTACAATAATTAGAGGATATGTATTTCTGGTAGACAGTATTCTTGTGTATTATTACTCTGTGTTTCTCTATGTAGTTCTTATTTTCATTCAAAGATCAGTAGAGGGGTCAGTGCCCTAGAGCTGTTAATGGCTTAGTTGCTAAGTTGTGTGCAACTCTTCCGACACCATGGACTGTATCCCGCCAGCTCCTCTGTCCATGAGATTTCCCAGACAGGAATACTGGGGTGGGTTGCCATGTCCTTCTCTGAGGGATCCTCACGACCCAGGGATCAAACCCGCAACTCCTGCATTACAGGTGGATTCTTCACCACCAAGTCACCAGGGAAGCGCCTAGAGCTGTTTACTACCATATTATACTATATTTTTTGTTTGCCCTATCCTTTGTAATATTGAAGGATTATTTTTTGAGGTGGTTGCTTTTAGGTGCTTTCTTTTTAAAATAAAGAGATGAGAGTAGTGGCTGATATTCTTGGCTGTCGAAGAAGTCAGAGGAGTGTTCGCATATTTGCAGGTGTGCCTGCCTGCCTGCTCTGAATCTTTCCGTGTGCTCCTCAGGAATAGCACTGCTGTTACTGCTAAAAGGGAGATCCTCTGCAGGAGCTATTGCAGGTTTTTAATATTTCTGTCAGATTGAAAATCTTCCTCACTATGGTGTAAAAATGCTATTAGGGTTGGTATCGTTTTAGGTTTTGATCATTGTTTTGTGGCTCCCAAGAATGGTTTCAGAAGTTAACATGTTAACTGGATTTTCACATTTAGACATAAAAGGAAAATAGTAGCTACTAGAATTTTTCTCAATATCATGTTCTATTTTTCCTTTTTCTCTGTTTGAATAAATAGTATTTCCTAGTGGGACTTAAGAATAAAACTGCCTTTGACTGTTTTAGGGGGAAAGCAGCTCTTTCTGATAAAAAGTATGATGTTACAGAGGATTGACTCTATGTACCTCCTGTGTGTAGTTTTTGTTGTATTCTCTTCTTTTTGCATTTTACATGGATGCGCTTACTGGCAGTATTCATGTCTGTCTCAGACTGCTGTGTGTCTTGGGTGCCTCTTCAGAAGTGAGCCTACTGATTTCCTTATTAGTGAGTGCCCTGAGTTAGGACTTGCTACTGATGCCTTATTACTTCAACTGCACGTCATAAAAGACAGGGCCTTGGTGGACTTACCTACTCTTAGCCCCCAGTGTTGTTAGTAAATCACGAGTGATTTAGTGACTTGGCATGAGGTCTCAATTTTTGATGAGAGCCAGAACAAAAACTCCGGACCCGTGTTCTTTCTAGTGCTCCTCAAGCGAAGTTTTCTTTTAGCAAGATAACCCAGTAGCTGCAAAGAAAGCATGATACAGAAACATCATTTCTCCCTGTATTAGTTGCCAAGTAAGTTCTTCCATTCTTTAGCTTCCTTCTTAATGCCAGCTTTGTATGAGCTATAACAGTTTAATCACTGAGATCCTCTGGCAAGCAGTGTTATAAAAATTGTATCATACCATTATTTATTGTTTTATTTGTTTGAAGTGAATGAGCCATGTATCTTACTTTTAACTGCTTTTAGGAAGAACAAATAATAAAGATTGGCTATAACATTTTTCCCAACTATTTAATTTCACAATATGGACAGTGATTTCTGTTTATTTGTTCTTAAATTCCTTGAGAGAGTTTTATTAGGAAAAGCGGACTCCATAGAATACATCATGTTTTCCTGTCCCTTTAGTATTTTCAGAATTAAACTTTGATTTTATGTGTGAGGGCAGCTCTATTTTGTTCCACTGTGAGGTAAAGGACTCAGTTATTAGGTTGGAGGGGAGAAGTTATTGTCTTCTTTTGAGAAAAGTAGTGTTATTACCAGCTACAGATTTGTTTTGTCCTTTGCCAAAAATGACAGTTTTTAATAGTATATGTATTCCTTTTTTTGTGAGGCAATCCTGATTAGATTAACAACATCAATTAGATTGGGTTTTTAACATATATGTTACATATAATAGTGTGTGCTGGGAGTTTTCAGATATAAGTCAGGCACATATTTTGTCTTATTGAGTAGATTGAGCGCCAAGATGTTTGTCCCTTAATAGTTGTCATTTGAATCAGTATTGTCTGCTGATTAACATTATTTCCTAAGTAGTTTTCTGTATATTTAGGTACTTCACTAGCCTTTAAACAAACAGTCATGGTTATGGTAGGGAGTGGGTGTGTTTGTATACACAAACATACATGTGTGTGCACTTTCATTCATGTTTATGTGTGTATAATTGATTTTAAGTCATTTGTCTTACAACTACACATTGTCAGGTAAGTACACAGAGGTTTTAACGTTTAACAGCACAAAAATATCTCTGTTATGCCTGAAGACAGTTTGGAAGATCTGACCAGTTAAAAAAAAAAAATGCAGTATATTCTGTGTATACTATAGTTTGATAAACACACATATATACCCCATATCAGTATGTATGTTTTATATAATTAATATATCCATTTTGGATTAAGGTCTTAAGTCATTTGATGATGTCACACTTTAGAATAAAGTTTTTTTATTATCTAATAACAGATTTGTAGTCATAAATTTAGAGATATTGATTAACATTGACATTTCTCATACTGAATATTTCTGGAGTCCCTGCTATGGTATTAGACATGACTTGGTGTTGAGAATATAGTAGTGAACAAGTCAGGCTTTGTCTCTGTCCATATGCTTCTTCCTGTTGACTCAGGAAGACACAGATATTAATTTTTCATTGTAAATGTGTTAAGCGCAATAAAGGAACAATGAGATAGATGCCATAAGGTGGTTTGTTAGCTACGTATTGCTGCTTAATAAATTATCCCACAACTCAGTGTTAAAATAGCAAACATGATTATCTCATACTTTCTAGTCAAGAATTTGGAGAGGATTAGCTGAGTGATTCTGGCTGGTTAAAAATCTTTCATGAAGTTGCAATATCAGCAGGCTGTAGTTATCTGCAGGCTTGATTAGATTGGAGGACCCATTTTAGAGATGGCTCACTCATATAGCTGTTGGCAGGAGGCCTTAGTTCTTTGCCACATAGGCCTCTCTATAGGCTGCTTAAATTCCTTATAACATAGCAGCTCACTGCCTGCAGCATAAGCGATGGGAGGAGGGAGTTGGAGTGTGGCTTCTCCATGTGGCCTGGGTTTTCTTAAAACATAAAGGCTGAGTTTCAAGAGCAAGCATTCTGAGAGAGAGGCAGAGAGAGAGAACTCTAGCTGGAAGCTACATTGCCTTTTCTGACCTAGTCTTAGAAGTCATACAGCATTATTTCTGCTGCATTCTGCTCATCAAGGTAGTTTCAAAATCCTACCCAAATTCAAGATAAGAGAAACAGACCATACCTCTTAATGGTGAATGAGAGGGTTCTGGGAAAAGTATTTGGACCACTGCACCGACGGAGTCATTTTTGAAAAATACAGTCGCTGCAGAAGGGAGAGGAGGGGAGGACACTGAGAGATCAGTGACGTCACTTCCAGGAGGGAGATGATAGTAGTGGCAGTGTGGGTGGGAAGAAGTGAGTACACGCAAGAGGTATGCCAGAAGGATGGACAGAACCTAGTGACTGAAAAGCTATGGGTGGTGAAGACGGGCTGTTTAAAGAGGCTCCTGTGTTCAGACGTGAATAGTCAAGTGGATGTGGTGCTGTACTCTGGGATGGGAAATCTTGTATGAAGACCAAAGTGGGGGTTTGGAAATTTTGTTTTCAGGGGTTGTGGTTGTGACGGACTGAGTCGGGAAGATTCTAGGTTCATTTCTAAACATTCTGAGTCTGAGTGATAAGATGAGGGACATTCATCAAGAGTGGAATGCTGCAGGTCTAGCTCAGAGAAGCAGTTTGGGCTGGAAATAAACATTTGAGAATTTCAGGATTATAGATTGCAAAAGGTATGGGTAAGTTCACTTGGGTAAGTGTAAACTGAGAAGATAAAAAGGCAGGGGAAAGGTTCTAAGGAATGTCATCTTTAAATGACTGATGAGAGACAGCAACAGTGAATAGACTGAGAAGGACTTGCCTGAGAGAGAGGAAGAAAACAAGAAGCATATGAGTATGTTAAGGAAGTCTAAGGAAGATAGTATTTCAAGAGTGCATAAAGGTCAGGTAACTTGAGGGTTTAATATATTTTGTGGATTTGGCCTCTCGGAGGTGACATTAGCAGAATTGCTTTTGGAGAGGAGTAGAAGTGAAGACACTTTAAGCGATGTAAGAAGTGAATGGGTAGGGTAGTGTGGAGATGTCTGCTGAGGTGGCTCTTTGAAGAAGGATGGTTAGGAGGAGGGAAGAGGGGCTGAGGCCAGTAGCTGTAGAGGAAAATGAAGGAAAGAGTTTTTGTGTTTTTTGTTTTAATTAAATATTTTCCCTTTTAAATGGAAAGGGCTTGACACTTTTAATGTTTATTTAGTAATCTAGAGAAGGCAATGGCACCCCACTCTAGTACTCTTGCCTGGACAATCCTACGGATGGAGGAGCCTGGTGGGCTGCAGTCCATGGGGTCGCTAGGAGTCGGACACAACTGAGCGACTTCACTTTCACTTTTCACTTTCATGCATTGGAGGAGGAAATGGCAACTCACTCCAGTGTTTTTGCCTGGAGAATCCCAGGGACGGTGGAGCCTGGTGGGCTGCCATCTGTGGGGTTGCATAGAGTTGGACACTACTGAAGTGACTTGGCAGCAGCAGCAGAGAGGTATATAAAAGATAGGATGAACCAAGGGCCTAGAGAGAAACAAGTTTCTTTGTGTTAGAGGCCTGAGCCTGGAAATACCAGGACAGTTTAGAGAAGAGGTGGGTTTGGGACTGGCAACTTGGATTCCATCTTAGGACTTTATCATAAACAAGAAGATGAGGGAGAGAGTGAGGAACACCTGGATCTCATTTAAAAGAGAGCTTAGGGTGGAAGACCAAATTAAACCAGGGATCAGTTCAGTTCAGTTCAGTCTCTTAGTCGTGTCCGACTCTTTGTGACCCCATGAATTGCAGCATGCCAGGCCTCCCAGTCCATCACCAACTCCCGGAGTTCACTCAAACTCATGTCCATCGAGTCAGTGATGTCATCCAGCCATCTCATCCTGTCTTCCCCTTCTCCTCCTGCCCCTAATTCCTCGCAGCATCAGGGTCTTTTCCATTGAGTTAACTCTTCACATGAGGTGGCCAAAGTATTGGAGTTTCAGCTTTAGCATCAATCCTCTCAAAGAACATCCAGGACTGATCTTCTTTAGAATGGACTGGTTGGATGTCCTTGCATTCCAAGGCACTCTCAAGAGTCTTCTCCAACGCCACAGTTCAAAAGTGTCAATTCTTCGGTGCTCAGCTTTCTTCACCGTCCAACTCTCACATCCGTACATGACCACTGGATAAACCATAGCCTTGACTAGATGGACCTTTGCTGGCAAAGTAACGTCTCTGCTTTTCAATATGCTATCTAGGTTGGTCATAACTTTCCTTCCAAGGAGTAAGAGTCTTTTAATTTCATGGTTGCAGTCACCATCTACAGTGATTTTGGAGCCCCTCGAAATAAAGTCTGACACTGTTTCCACTGCTTCCCCATCTATTTCCCATGAAGTGATAGGACCAGATGCCACAATCTTAGTTTTCTGAATGTTGAGCTTAGGGCCAACTTTTTCACTCTCCTCTTTCACTTCTGGATATAAGTATTTAAATAAGATTAAAAAAAAAACTTTTATTTACCATTTTTTAAATAAGTAACATATGAAACAAAAGCATAAGTACTTCTACACAAAACAGACTAAGAAAGAACCCAGAGCTGAAAGGGACAGATGACTCAAATCTAGGATCAGTCACCATTACCAAAAGGGTAGTATATATACTACTACATATACAAGTGATAATTTTGGACTGTGTACATGCCGAAGAATTGACGCTTTTGTACTGTTATGTGGGAGAAGACTCTTGAGAGTCCCTTGGACAACAAGGAGATCAAACCAATCAACCTCAAAGGAAATCAACCCTGGATAGTCATTGGAAGGACTGATGCTGAAGCTGAGCCCCCAATACTCTGACCACCTGAGCTGACTCACTGGAAAAGACTCTGATGCTGTGTAAGACTGCAGGCAGGAGGAGAAGGGGAGACAGAGGATGGGATGTTTAGATGGCATCACCGATTCAATGGGCATGAGTCTGAGCAAACTCTGGGAGATAGTGAAGGACAGGGAAGCCTGTTGTGCTGCAGTCCATGGTATCTTACAGAGTCAGACATGACTTAGCAACTGAACAACAGGCCACCTATCTCCCTTTGGTAAAAACTGCCCAAACTGCAGAATCCATGGTCCAGTCTTAGTGGAAAGCTGTTGGCTTCATACAAGAGAGACTCATACTTGGTTTTCCATCCTAAGCCCCGACATGTCCCAATCTGAGATGTACCCACCTCTAAACTTTTATTTCTGAGCTCCGCTCACTGGTCCCACCCCTACTCGTTCCATGGGACTCCCTTTGGCCTCAGCCTTCACCTGAACACTTCCTCAATCTCCTGAGAGTCCTGGCCACTGCCCTGCTCTAATCTGACCTCCCAGGGCTATGCTTCTTCCAGATTTCCCAATTCCTTTGGCCCTCCTTTAGGCTCTATGCTCTTTCTCCCTGTCCCAGGGGTGTTCCACCCTCAGTTCCAGGCTTTCCTATTATCAGGACTTGGAGATGGACAAGGAGGCTTAGCATTCATGGGGTTGCAAAGGGTCGGATACGACTGAGCAACTAAACTGAACTGATATCCGGGAGACTCCTTCAACCTGCCTCATCTTTCAGCTCCCAGCTAGAAATGGGGCTTTGATAACTAGAGGATATGGGACCTGGCTGCCTTGCTAAAGAGCAGTTGACCCGTCAGACTGAGTCCTCCTGACTGCTGCCTGACTGCTGATTTTCTTGGTTATAGCAATCCCATCTTTCATGTTGTCAAGTACCGTCTTCCAGCTTGCAAGCTGAGTTTACTTTTTTCTCCATTTCCTTTCAACAGTACCTGTGCTTTCTGGTTTCTCGTTGTACCTGGAAGGTCACCCTAGTTGATTTTGTTGTTCATAATGAGACCGCCACAGTGGCTTTGCTTTGGTTTCATTCATGCCTGTTGGACTTTCATTTGCTTTGCTCTTGGTACAGGTTGGTTATCTCTAAAATGAATATTCTTAAATAACTAATTAAAGACGTTATATTATACTAGTACTTTATGTCAGTAAAATCTAAAGAACACTGTTTATTTTTAAAGATTCTGTCCCTCAAAGGGCTATGATGTACGTGCAAATGTGATGTACATGCATATATAAACACACAAGCACCCGTGTTTATACACGTGGTTAATATTTTCACCTATGCACGTATATATTTGACCTATAGGAAGACATAATGTTTATACTATGTATCTTTTGGATTTGGATGTGAGTATGTGTGTACATCTATGTACCCATGCACATATTTCAGTGTGGATGATCCATTCATTATTAACTTTTTTTGCTGAAGGACCCAGGGGCGTGTAGACAGTTAAACTGTGTGCCTGTCTTACATGCTGACAGCTCTGTATTTTGTTTCAGTTTTTTAATGTTTGTTCTTTTATTAGATCTTTTAATAAGAAGGTTCTGAACAACTTGAAGGAAGTCTTTTTGATTGCAGGAGTTAAGGCTTTTCATTCTGATATTCCCTTTTGTTAGGTTTCTTCATCTTTGATTTGATAACAGTGGTAATCAATTAATGAATATAGTGTAGTAATACAGCATATATAATTTTTTCCCCCAGTATCTGGAGGATCTAGAAAAGCTCATGCCTCTTGCATAGGGGATAATCATTTTCCAGATAGATGATTATCTGGGCTATGAGCAGGAGAGATCTGGGTTCTCTGGTCTCAGATTTTTTGATTGTAAAATGAAGAGATTGGAAATATTAAAATTCTGGTTTCTTTGTAGCTTTGAAATGTATGAGTATATGGGTTTGTGTGAAATTCTTAGTTGACAGATATTAAATCATTGGAACATGTTCAGCTGTTGCTCAAAATTTACTCCCGGTAAATGTTACTCAGAAGCATATTTACTTTTTGTTAATCTCTTTTTCTTGTCTACAGTATATACTTTCATACTTTGAAAATGCACTGTGCAGTGGCCTTTTTAACTTCTTGTTTCGAGTTGTTACTTTAGGAAGCACAGCATGGGTTTTATCTTCATTTTGCATTTTGCAGGAATCATAGTAACTACGGAACTTTTAGGAGTAGGGAGCTTCATTTATAATTATATAACAATTTATTTTCATCTCAGGATGCAGTGTACCTTTTTTTTTAGTCTATTTACTTAGTGGTTTTTTTTTTTTTTAAAGGTTGATATATTAGTTTCTTTGGGCTGCTGTAACAAAAATATCACAAACTGGGTGACTTTGCACACAGATTTATTGTCTAACAGAGACAGTAGAGACTAGAAGTTCTTGAAAACCAGAAGCAGGCAAGACCATGCTCCCTCTGAAACCTGTAGGAGAGATTCTTTCCTTGCCTAGCCTAGTCTCTGCTGTTTGCAGGCAATCCTTGGCATTCCTTGCCTTGTTTTTATAGATGCATCATTTCAGTTTCTGCCTTTTCTTATCACATGGCCAGCTTTTTCTTTGAGTGTCTCTGTATCTCTTCTCTTCTCAAAATGCTAGAAGCCATATGGAATTAAGGGTCCATTATTCTCCAGTATGACTTTGTCTTCACTAATTACTTCTGCAGTGACTGTTTTTTTTTTTTTTAGAATCATTTTTCTAGATTCCATGTATATGCATTAGAATACAATCTTTATCTTTCTCTTTCTGACTTCACTCTACGTAATAGATTGTAGATTCATCCACCTCATTAGAACTGACTCAAAGTGTTCCTTTTTATGGCTGAGTAATATTCCATTGTACGTATCACAACTTCCCTGTCCGTTCATCTGTCAATGGACATCTAGGTTGCTTCAGCGTTACAGCTATTGTAAATAGCACTGCAGTGAACAGTGGGATACATGTGTCTTTCTCAATTTTATTTTCCTCAGGGTATATGCCTAGGAGTGGGATTCCTGGGCATATGGTGGTTTTATTCCTAGTTTTTTAAAGAATCTCCATACCATCTTCCATAGTGGCTATATCAATTTACATTCCCACCAACAGTGCAAGAGCATTTCCTTTTCTCCACACCCTCTCCAGCATTTATTGTTTGTAGACTTTTTGATGATGCCCATTCTGACTGATGTGAGGTGATATCTTATTGAAGTTTTGATTTGCATTTTTCTAATAATGAGCAATGTTGAGCATCTTTTCATCTGTATGTCTTCTTTGGAGAAATGTCTGTTTAGGTCTTTTCCCACTTTTTGACTGGATTGTTTGTTTTTCTGTATTGAGTTGTATGTGTATTTTGAGCTGCTTGTATATTTTGGAGATTACTCCTTTGTCAGTTGTTTCATTCGCTACTATTTTCTCCCACTCTGAGGGCTGTTTCTAATTATGGTCGCATTCTGTGGTACTGTAGGTTAGGACTTCAGCATATAGGGGATGGGGGCAAAGTTCAATACATAATAGTTGATAAGATTATGATTGTAAGTACGAATGTACTAAAACCAGATTATTGTTGTCTTGCTCCTTATTTCATAAATCTTTCAACATTGCCACTACCACCTTTCCATCTGCTGAGCAAATGTTACTGAATTCCCTTTGGTTCTGGTGTCTAAGTGGAGAAGGCAATGGCACCCTACTCCAGTACTCTTGCCTGGAAAATCCCATGGATGGAGGTGCCTGGTAGGCTGCAGTCCATGGGGTCGCTAGGAGTTGGACACCATTGAGCGATTTCACTTTCACTTTTCACTATCATGCATTGGAGGAGGAAATGGCAACCCACTCCAGTGTTCTTGCCTGGAGAAGCCCAAGGACAGGGGAGCCTGGTGGGCTGCCGTCAGTGGGGTCACACAGAGTCGGACACGACTGAAGTGACTTAGCAGCTGGTATCTAAGAACAAATAAAAAGCTTTTAACTATAGATTCAGAGAAATGCTAAAACTAGTTTTCATATAAAGTTAACAGAAGGTGAATAGTTAGAAGTAAATAATGCCCAAGAAAACAATATTAGGTAGGAAGTAGAAAGCCTTAAATGCATCTTAACATATCCAGGAATTCTTAATATATCCAAGTATCCTTAACATATCAGGAATCCTTTAATGGAGTATAAAATCTAGTGATACGGTTGTAGCTGACAGTGTAGATTACAATCCTGATTAAAATTTTAGATTCAGAGAATGATAAAATGTGGAAAAGAAAAAGGGGACTTTATCCTTCCTGTTTCATAATATTTTATTTGGGAATGTTTCAGTATTTTAATATACAAGCATTTGAAACTAATAAAAGGGTTATTGTATACTTTGTGTCAATAATTTTATAGACTTCTGTGCATAGAAAGCAGTAATTATTTCAGGAAAGGTGGTTTAATGGATACAACAATATGGAGTAGTTAATTGCTACAGCAATATACCACTCTGTGGACTTACACATATAACAACATATTCAGAATTTAAAAACCATGAGATTGGTTAAGATTGTGGTGTTTACTGGCAACAGGCTATTAATTCCAGTGGAGTGGTATTCTCCCTCTTGAAATTATTTATTCATTTAAAGTACATTTTTCTGTCCTTATTCAAGTTCTTAAAGTTAATTATTCACATAATTGCAAATCCCAACCACCTCTAGTTACAATTTTTCTTCTTAGAAGATGTGCTGTTTCTACTGTATCTGTGGTCGTGTAACCAAATAAAGGAATTCAGTAGTGTTTTGTTTTAAATTCAGTAGTCTTTGAGGCTATGGGTTTCTTCTTGTAGACTAATTATCTGCTTCTACTGGTTTATACTTTTTTTTTTCAAGGTTCATATGTAGGTTAGGAAATGTTTTTTGGATTTTTTTTTATCCTAAATGATTTCTAAGTGTATCTGCAGGTTCAGAGTAACAGTCCTGAGAATCCATGACCTTGGTCTTCCTTATGCGTGAAATCACTAGTTTTTCTCTTTTGATCAGTTCTTTGGTTAAGAGTAGAATCTACCCTGTCTCACTCACGACTTTTTGTAAAAAATAAAATAATAGTGTGTGTATCATTTTGGAAATTTATAACACAGTAAGATATTGTTAATGATATTAGAACTTGAATGAGAATGTCCTGTGTGATGTCCTATGATTAACGTTTGTTACGGTATAAATATACTGTAAATCTAGAAATTATGGACTGGTTTTTTAAAAAATGAATATTTAATAGTTACATGATGGTTGTGAAATTTTAACATTTTCATTAAGATTGTTTTTAAAATAAGACTAAGTTTATTAGTTCCATCCATTTCAGGAAGGTTTATCAGATGATTTGAAAAGAAGTTCGGTCAGTTTCCAGGATTTGCAGTGGTTATATTCTTTAGCATTGCCACAAACACTGAATTAGTAAATAGTGAACCACTGTTCCTGAAGGAAATACAATGTTAGGTTCCTGCGAACCTCTGGTTACATTTTCATCAACAGATGAATGCATGACTTTGTATTTTTATTTAAAGATAACCTTATCTATAGTGTTAATCCATTAACCTTGAACCTGTGGTCAGTAGCCCTGCAACTCATGCCTGAAGCGAGCATATGTAGCACATATATTTTCTTTGGGCATTTCAGAGCCTTCTTGTATTTAGGGATAGACACTAGATAGACTTTGGTACTGTGTTTGGGGGCCGTTTCAAACAGCAGCCCCCCCCCCCGAAAGTGCAAAAAACGGGAGAAATAGGTGCTAAATACACCGTGAAAAGAGCACTTGTTTACAGTGTGAGAGCTGAAACAGGAAGGCAGGGGTTGTCTTGCCTTGTCGTAGCTGAAACCATTGTTTTGCTACTGCACATGCCTTGGTTGGCTGCAGAAGCACAGCTAGTGCTGATTTTGGGTGGTAGGTGAATTCAGGTACAGAACCCATGGATAAATGGGCATCTGTCTTAATTGCTGAAATTAAGAAATTAAAATCATTTGTCTTAATTTCTAAAATTTATGTTTATGATAAATATATTCTCTATCTTTGTCTCCTGATTTCTCAAACAATATAGCCACAGAATATCCATTACCAGTGGTATTATATCAAATAATATAATGTTTTACCTTTTCATTTGATGCTAAATCTGCTACTCAGAATCACGAGATGCTGTGTGGCATCAGAAAGATGACAGAGGGCTTTGGCCCCATGACTAGTGTGGGCATCCCTTACACTGCTCGACTTGGTAGTAGCTAAACAACTCCACTCTGATAACCTCTGGTTAATTGTGGGCATAAAAATCAGAGACATCCATTGTAGCAAGCGGATTAAGAGCACAGACTCTCGGTAAGATCAGCTACTAGATGTGTGACTTTAGTTCTGTTAAGTTTTTGTGTCTCAGTTTCTTTTTTTAAAATGAAAATAATAATACAATCATGATTTAGGTGTGAGAGGTAAACAAACCAGTACATATTATTGTTGTTTAGTCTCTAAGTTGTGTTCGACTCTTCTGTGACCCCATGGACTGTAGCCCGCCAGGCTACTTTGTCCATGGGATTTTCCAGGCAAGAATAGTGGAGTGGCTTGCCATTTGCTTCTCCGGGGAATCTTTCTGACCCAGGGATCAAACCTACATCTCCTGCACTGGCAGGCGGATTCTTTACCGCCACCAGGGAAGCCCCGAACTAACATAGAACATACTTAAAAACAGTGCCTATCACTTAAGTTACTGCTCAGTAAATGCTAGCTGCATCATATTATGATTACTATTATCATCCTTAATTTAAGGACACCCTTTTTATTCCTTGCTGCCCCTCACTGTCATGAGTGATATAGAGCAATTGAAAATCCTGTCCTTTGTAGATAATTTGTCATACTTGTAACCTCTCCCAGCACTCCTGTTTATCATCCATCTGATTAGCCACTCGCTGTCCTTTTACCCTCTTTTTGTAAGAGGTTAGGAAGGGGAAGAGAGAAAAATGTATGTTCAGTCCTCCATTATGAGCCAGAAGTTGATATGGGGACTTTAGCAATGAGTCACCAAAGGATTATTTAAAAATATAACTTCTTGTATGCCCACCACTTAAAGGTGTCTATTTTTACTTAGGATTCAGTTCAGTTCAGTTGCTCAGTCGTGTCTGACTCTTCACAACCCCATGAATTGCAGCATGCCAGGCCTCCCTGTCCATCACCAACTCCCAGAGTTTACTCAGACTCATGTCCATTGAGTTGGTGATGCCATTCAGCCATCTCATCCTCTGTTGTCCCCTTTTCCTCCTGCCCCCGATCCTTCCCAGCATCAGGATCCTTTCCAGTGAGTCAACTCTTCGCATGAGGTGGCCGAAGTATTGGAGTTTCAGCTTTAGCATCATTCCTTCCAGTGAACATCCAGGACTGATCTCCTTCAGAATGGACTGGTTGTATCTCCTTTGCCGTCCAAGGGACTCTCAAGAATCCTCTCCCACACCACAGTTCAAAAGCATCAATTGTTCAGCGCTCAGCTTTTGTTGCAATCCAACTCTCACATCCATACATGACCACTGGAAAAACCATAGCCTTGACTAGACGGACTTCAGTCAGCAAAGTAATGTCTCTGCTTTTGAATATGCTATCTAGGTTACTTAGGGTAATTTGCTTAAATTGTACTAATTCAGATGGAGTAATTTCTGATATGTGTTATCTTTCAAAAGTAGGTCTTTCTGATGTGTGTTATCATATTATTTTATATCAGCTCCACTAGTAAAAACAGAAAAATAGCAAAATAATTCTCATGATTCCATTGACAGGAGAGCCAATTTTTTAAAATTGCTAATAAAAGTTAGGTCTTTCTGGTGTGTGTTATCAAATTTTATATCAGCTCCACTAGTAAAAGCAGAATAATAGCAAAATAATTCTCATGATTCCATTGACAGGAGAGCCAATTTTTAAAAATTGCTAATAGAAATTTTTATTAAAGTCCAGCATAATCACTTTTTGTGGCTTTAACACATTTTTTGTGGCTTTTGTAACACGTGGATGGGTTTGGGATCAAAGTTGGAAGTATTCAGAGAGTTAAAAACATCAGGTAATTTTTAGAATCAGCAGTATTTTGAGGTGCAGTTTTGGCTTTAAGGTGGGTCTAGGCATTAGTCTGGAGAAGGCACCCCACTCCAGTACTTTTGCCTGGAAAATCCCATGGATGGAGGAGCCTGGTGGGCTGCATGCAGTCCATGGGGTCTCACAGAGTCGGACACGACTGAACGACTTCACTTTCATGCATTGGAGAAGGAAATGTCAACCCACTCCAGTGTTCTTGCTTGGAGAATCCCAGGGATGGGGAAGCCTGGTGGGCTCCGTCTCTGGGGTCGCATAGTATGTTGGACACGACTGAAGCGACTTAGTAGCAGCAGGCATTAGTCTGTAGAGATCAGACCACTTTGCTCGATATGCTAAACACTCTCTGAAGTAAATGTGAGAATTAGACCATAAAGAAGGCTGAGGACCGAAGAATTGATGCTTTCGAACTGTGATGTTGGAGAAGACTCTTGAGAGTCCCTTGGATGGCAAGGAGATCAAATCAGTCAGTCTTATAGGAAGTCAGTCTTGAATATTCATTGAAAGGACTGATGCTGAAGCTGAAGCTCCAGTACTTTGGCCACCTAATGCAAAGAGCTGACTTATTTGAAAAGACCCTGATCTGGGAAAGACTGAAGGTAGGAGGAGAAAGGGATGACAGAGGATGAGATGGTTGGATGATATCACTGACTCAGTAGCCATGAGTTTGAGCAAGCTGTGGGAGATGGTGAAGGACAGGAAGGCCTGGCGTGCTGCAGTCCATGGGGTCTCAAAGAGTCGAACATGATTGAGCAACTAAATAACAACTCCTAAGTAGACCAGAAACCTTAGACTTAATAGTATATAAAACAGTGCAGTAAGTTTACTTTTTGAAAATGTTTTCATTTTTGTTAGTATTTTATTTACAAGTAAGTACAGTTTGCACAGTATCATTGTGTTGATCTTCATCACTGAGGATGTTCCCAATTTTTGCCCCTGATAGTTGATGTTCAGTTGTGTTCAGCCTTGTTGGGCAAGGTAACTTCAATAGTTTCCTTCAGTATTTGTTGTGAAAACAGATATAATTGCCTAGAATGTATGCATTTAAAGATTATTAAACAGCTATCTAAGGGGTACCTTTAATCATAGTTGTTAAATGCCACTAGTCACTTTTTTCCAGTTTTAAGTGACTTAACTTGTTACTTAACGTGTTACTGAACTTGTCTCAGAAATGGTAGAAATATAGGGTCATCATATTAAATTAATTCTGGATTTGAATCATATTATTGTCTGTTATAATCTTCCAGAATCACATCTACATAAGTTAACAGTAAAGAATTACTTTAGTGACAATCTGTTAGACTTAATAATAAAGGGGAAAAAAAAAGAAAAAATCAAGTTTACAATTTATCTTCTATAAACAGCTCTAAAGTCAACGTA
>SJYC01107879.1:0-36680 GCA_006408675.1 Madoqua kirkii
AGTAGTTAAGAACATGATAGAACCAAAGAGACTTTTGCTATAGGATCAAGTGTGTTGGTATAATTAAATAGCTTTAATTAAAACAGCAGAAAAACTGAAATAGCAAACCCAAATTTTTTGTTAGATTTAGTCAAAAAATGTGATTAATAATTTGAGGCAAATACTTTAGATGTTTTCATAGAGACAGAAAGAAAAGTTTTTAAGGCTAGCAAATGTAGATTATGTATTCTATAGATTGTTTTGGCAATCTCTTGTAAACTGACTCTATTTAAGATGACATAGAATAAACCTAAGTAACTTTTTCAGTTAAATTCTGTGAAAAGACACCTGTGGGCTCTCATAGGGAATTTTTGTTTCTGGTACTTTCTCTGTCTTGTTTGTCTGAAAATAAGAAAGAGGCACCTCTGTGGGTACGTATTTTCTGTGAGGCGAATATTGGATCTTGCCACCATTGTTTGATAATCCTGGGGAAATGCCCTCCAAAACTTGAGAAAAGAGAAAGAGATGGGGGTAAAGCTGCATACCAAAGGAGTTAGGTGGGATAGGTTTGTGTTTAATAAGCCATTAATTTAAACGTTTGTGTATGACATTTGTTTCATCACCACCTCAGGTAGATAACCTTACCTTGATTGGACTGCCTATATCCTCCTTTGTGTTGATCAGTCTGGCCATATTTAATTAAATCCTTGGCAGTACTAGGATTGGACCTGCTGTATCTATCAATAAACTGTCACTGAACTTGTGTTTGATATTGATTGAAATTCCTGTCCAACTTGAGTCTGTTGACCATGTAACATTTTGTATAATTTCTGTGGTTATTATAAACATAAAATTGATAACTAGTTACCTAGGAAATTGTGTTTTATCCAGATGTTTCCATTTGGATTTTACTAACCAGTCAGAAGGGCTTCCCAGGTGGAGACCTGCCTGTCAATGCCGGAGACACAGGATCCTAGGGTTCCATCCCTGGGTCGGTAAGATACCCTGGAATAGGGCATGGCAACCTTCTCCAGTATGCTTGTCCAGAGAAGCCCATGGATAGAGGAACCTAGAGGGCTACAGTCTGTAGAGTCAAAAAGAGTCGGACACGACTGAAGCAACTTAGCACACATGCATGTAACCAGTCAGAAATCTCTCATTTATGAAATCTTTCATTGTTTCTATTCAGAACTTCCTAGGTAATCTGTACTCCTTTAAATGTTAACTGCAGCCTTTGAAATTAATGATCAGGTATTTTTATAAGTGACATTAATTTCACATTTATAGCAAATATACATATATGTATATTTACATATGTGCATGTGTGTACAAATTAAATCTTAGTATATAAGATGGACTGCAACAAAAAGTGTAGGCACGTTTTATAGTAACAGTATCTTGCTTTTTGCTTCTTTGGTTAAGATATTCATATATGCCTCATGGCTAGCCAGACCTCTTATTTGAAATGATAGTCATGGTTAACCATGATTTAAAATACTAAATAAATTTGAAAATAGAACTATCCAACCCATTAAATGAAAAGACCTTACCAGGAATTCTTAGATGTAAAACCATTTAATTCTGAGATTTGACTTAAAAAAAAAAAAAAAAACCAGTTCTTTTATGGATAGACTTAAAAAGGTTTGTCAGTAGAACATTATGTAGGCAACACTTTTTTTTTTAAGGTCTGGGAGGGAGAAGGGTTATATAATTATGAGATGAAAGACAAGTTTTAGCATATAGTATGTTTTCAAGGCTTTTAGAATGACTTAAAAGCCCCAAATTCTCTCCTAATATCATTTTTTAAATAAATTATTACAGCTGAATGTAGTTCAGCTAGGTTTTGTTTGTAGTTTCCTGTTCTAACATTGCTATGACTCTGTTTTCCTAGTCATGTTTCTGCAGAAAAAGTACTCTTCCATTTTGCTTGTTTAAGTGTACTATAATTGAGTATTCATACACATAATACATGGAAAAAAGTTTCCCCTTACTCTGAGATTTTAAAAAATTATTGCCTTACTACCTTAAAAATACAGGTTCTCTGTATATTCCTAAAAACAGTACGAGCCGTCAGTCACTTCAGTCACATCCAACTCTGTGACCCTGTGTACTGTAGCGTGTCAGGCTCCTCTGTCCGTGGGATTCTCCAGGAAAGAGTACAGCCATTCCCTTCTCCAGGGAGTCTTCCCCACTCAGGGATCAAACCCAGGTCTCCTGCATTGCAGGCAGGTTCTCTACTGCTGAGCCATATCTTTTGCTTGTTCTTGAGCATTATATTTTGTTACTGTTCAGTCACTAAATCATATCTCACTCACATGGATTGCAGCACATCTTGTCCTTGTCCTTCACTGTCTCCCAGAGTTTACTCAAATTCATATCCACTGAGCCTGTGATGAGATCCAACGATCTTAACCTTTGTTGCCTGCATTTTGGTTATATACTTCGTACTATAATATAATTCAGTTCAGTTCAGTCGCTCAGTTGTGTCCAACTCTTTGTGACCCCATGGACTGTAGCACGCCAGGCCTCCCTGTCCATCATCAACTCCCGGAGTTTAACCAAACTCATGACCATTGAGTCAGTAATGCCATCCAACCATCTCATCCTCTGTTGTCCCCTTCTCCTCCCACCTTCAATCTTTCCCAGCATCAGAGTCTTTTCAAATGAGTCAGCTCTTCACATCAGGTGGCCAAAGTATTGGAGTTTCAGCTTCAGCATCAGTCCTTCCAATAAACACTGAGAATTGATCTCCTTTAGGATGGACTGGTTGGATCTCCTTGGGTCCAAGGGACACTCAAGAGTCTTCTCCAACACCACAGTTCAAACGCATAAATTCTTCGATGCACAGCTTACTTCTCAGTCCAACTCTCACATCCATACATGACTACTGGAAAAACCATAGCCTTGACTAGACGGACCTTTGTCACCAAAGTAATGTCTCTGCTTTTTCACATGCTGTCTAGGTTGGTCATAACGTTCCTTCCAAGGAGTAAGTGTCTTTTAATTTCATGGCCGCAGTCACCATCTGCAGTGATTTTGGAGCCCCCAAAAATAAAGTCAGCCACTGTTTCCCTATCTATTTGCCATCAAGTGATGGGATTGGATAGCATGATCTTCATTTTCTGAATGTTGAGCTTTAAGCCAACTTTTTCACTCTCTTTCACTTTCATGAAGAGACTCTTTAGTCCTTCTTCACTTTCTGCCATAAGGGTGGTATCATCTGCATATCTGAGGTTATTGATATTTCTCTCAGCAATCTTGATTCCAGCTTGTGCTTCATCCAGCCCAGCGTTTCTCATGATATACTCTGCATATAAGTTAAATACGTAGGGTGATAGTATACAGCCTGACGTACTCTTTTTCCTATTTGGAACCAGTCTGTTGTTCCATGTCCAGTTCTAACTGTTGCTCCCTGATCATGACGCAGGTCAGGTGGTCTGGTATTCCCATCTCTTTAAGAATTTTTCAGTTTGTTGTGATCCACACAGTCAAAGGCTTTGGCATAGTCAGTAAAGCAGAAGGATATCTTTTTCTGGAACTCTCTTGCTTTTTCAGTGATCCAGCGGACGTTGGCTATTTGATCTTTGGTTCCTCTGCCTTTTCTAAAACCAGCTTGAATATCTGGTTCATGGTTCACATATTGTTGAAGCCCGGCTTGGAGAATTTTAAGCATTACTAGCGTGTAAGGTGGGTTCAATTTTGCAGTAGTTTGAGCATTCTTTGGCATTGCCTTTCTTAGGGATTGGAATGAAAAATGACCTTTTCCAGTCCTGTGGCCACTGCTGAGTTTTCCAAATTTGTTGGCATATTGTGTGCAGCACTTTCACAGCATCATCTTTTAGGCTTTGAAATAGCTCAACTGAAATTCCATCACCTCCACTAGGTTGTTTGTAATGATGCTTTCTAAGGCCCACTTGACTTCCCATTCCAGGATGTCTCGCTCTAGGTGAGTGATCACACCGTCATGATTATCTGTGTCATGAAGATCTTTTTTGTACAGTTCTGTGTATTCTTGCCACCTCTTCTTTATATCCTCTGCTTCTGTTAGGCCCATACCATTTCTGTCCTTATTGAACCCATCTTTGCATGAAGAGTTCCCTTGGTATCTGATTTTCTTGAAGAGATCTCTAGTCTTTCCCATTCTATTGTTTTCCTCTATTTCTTTGCACTGAATACTGTGTACTGAGGAAGGCTTTCTTATCTCTCCTTGCTGTTCTTTGGAACTCTCCATTCAAATGGCTATATCTTTTCTTTTCTCCTTTGCTTTTCGCTTCTCTTCATGGCTGTTTGTAAGGGCTCCTCAGACAGCCATTTTGCTTTTTTATATTTCTTTTTCTTGGAGATGGTCTTGATTTTTGTCTCGTGTACAATGTCATGAACCTCTGGCCATAGTTCATCAGGCACTCTGTCTATCAGATCTATTCCCTTAAATCTGTCTCACTTCCACTGTATATCCTAAGGGACTTGATTTAAGTCACACCTGAATGGTCTAGTGGTTTTCCCCACTTTCTTCAATTTAAGTCTGATTAGACTTCTACAATCTTCTGTTTCTGTTTTGTTGATATTTTGAAAAAATTTTTAGTGTGATATAATTGAGGGTTAACATATTAGCTTTGGGTGTATAACAGTGATTTGATTTATGTATATATATATATTATGAAAGATCACTACAATAAATCTAGTTAACATCTGTAACTAGATACTTAAAATTTTTTTCCTCCTGATGATAACTTTTAAGATTTACTGTCTCAGCAACTTCTAAATATAAAATACAGTATGATTGTAGTCAACATGCTATGCATTAAATATAACTGAAATTTATTGACCACTTTCAGCCATTTAGCCCACTCTCCATCCCTTCTGCCTCCAGCAGCAACCAATCTAGTGTCTGTGTCATTTTTTTTTTTTTTAATTTCACCTGTGAGATCATTCAGTGTTTGTCATTCTGTGTCTGACTTATTTCACTTGACTTATTAACACCTTCAGGTTCCCTCCATTGTAAGATTTCATTCTTGTCTGTGACTGAGTAATAGTCCATTGTATTTATATACCATGTTTTCTTTATATACTTACCCATCAGTAGACATTTAGGGTGTTTCCATATCGTGGTTACTGTAAATAATGCTGCAGTGTACATTCTGGTGCATATGTCTTTCTGAGTTGGTATTTTCATTTCCTTCAGAAAAATATTCGGAAGTGGAAATGCTGGATCACATGGAAGTTATTTCTGAGGGGCTGCCATACTGTTTTCTACTGTTGCTGCACCAATTTGCTTTTGTTGTCCCTTGTCTTATTGACAGTAGACGTTCTAGCAGGTGTGTGGTGTTAGCTTATTGTAGTTTTGAATTGTATTATTTCTCTGATGATTGGTGACGATGTGCACTTTTTCTTGTATCTGTTTGCCATGTATATGACTTCTTTGGGAAAATGTTTGCTTAGATCCTTTGCCCATACTTAAATCATATTTTTTTTTGGCTATTGAATCATATGTGTTTTAAAATATATTTTAGATATGAACTTTTTGTGAGCTATGTGATTAGCGATTATTTTATCCCATTCTGTAGGTTGGCTTTTCGTTCTGTTGATGGTTTCTTTGTGCAGAACTCCCTGTCAGTTTGATGTAGTCCTACTTATTTCCTTTGCTTTTGATGTAAATCCACTTGTTTGTTTTTGCTTTTGGTGATCCACTGGAGGAGCTTCCTGCCTGTGTTTTCTTCTGGGCTTTTCATGGTGCAAGGTCTTCTGTTAAGACTTTATCCATTTTGAGTTGGTTTTTGTATTTAGTGTAAGAAAGTGGTCCAGTTGCATTCTTTTGCATGGGACTGTCCAGTTTTCCCATCACCATTTTGAACAGACTGTCCTTTCCCCATGACTCCTGTGTTGCATATTAAATGACCATATGCGTATGGGTTTATTTCTGGCTCCCTATTCTGATCCATGACATAGCCATACTGGTTCAATTACTGTAGTTTAGTAATAAAGTTTGAAATCAGGAAGTGTGATGACTCCAGCTTTCTTTTTCTTTCTCAAGAGTGTTTTGGCTATTCAGTGTCTTTTGTGGTTACATAACAAATCTTAGGATTGTTCTCTTTCTGTGAAAAATGTTATTGGAATTTTGAAAGGAATTGTGTGGAATCTTTACATTGCTTTGGACTATATGGAGTTTTAAACTATTAATTTTCCAATCTGTGAGCACAGAATACCTTTCTGTTTGTTTCTTCAGTTGATTTCATTAGTGTTATAGATTTCATTGTACAGGTCTTCACCTCCTTAGTTCATTCTTAGATATTTTATGCTTTTTGGTGCAATTTTAAATTGAATTTTTAAAAATATCCTCTTCCTGATAATATATTGAAATGAAACATTTCTGTTAGCCATTATTTCTTCAAAAAAGTTTTCTGTCTGTCTGTCTCTCCCTTCTGGACTCCTCTGATATTTATAGTGATCCTCTTGATTATTTCCTGGAAGTCCTATAAGCTACTCTCACTCTTTTATATTGTCACTGTTTTATATTCCTTTTTTTTTTTTTTTTCTTTTCTGCTGCTCTGATTGGATGGGTTTCACAGCTTCCTTTTGAGTTTATTCATCCTCCTCCTCCATTTAGTCTGTTGTTGAAACCTATCTATTGTATTTTTCAGTTCAGCTGTATTCTTCAGCTATGTGATTTCTGGTAGCAAAGCTCAAAATCTTCCAAGGTAGGCTTCAACAGTACATGAACCAAGAACTTCCAGATGTAGAAGCTGGATTTAGAAAAGGCAGAGGAACCAGAGATCAAATTGTGAACATCTGTTGGATCATTGAAAAAGCAAGAGAATTCCATAAAAACATCTGCTTCTGTTTCACTGACTATGCTAAAGCCTTTTACTGTGTGGATCAAAATAAACTGTGGAAAATTCTTAAAGAGATGGGAACACCAGACCACCTGATCCGCCTCCTGCAAAATTTGTGTGCAGGGCAAGAAGCACCAGTTAGAATGGGATATGAAACAACTGACTGATTTCCAATTGGCAAAGGAGTGCGTCAGGGCTGAATATTGTCATGCTGCTTATTTAACTTATATGCAGAGCACATCATGCGAAATGGCAGGCTGGTTGAAGCACAAGCTGGAATCAAGATTGCTGGGAGAAATATCAATAACCTCAGATATGCTGATGACACCACCCATATAGCAGAAAGAGAAGAGGAACTGAAGAGCCTCTTGAAGGTGAAAAAGGAGAGTGAAAAAGCTGGCTTGAAATTCAGCATTCAAAAAACGAAGATCATGGCACCCAGTCCCATCACTTCATGGCAATAGATGGGGGAACAATGGAAACAGTGACAGATTTTATTTTCTTGAAGTCCAAAATCACTGCAGATAGTGACTGCAGCCATGAAATTAAAAGATGCTTACTCCTTGGAAGGAAAGCTATGACAAACTTGATATATTAAAAAGCAGAAACATTACTTTGCCTACTAAGGTTCATATAGTCAAAACTATGGCTTTTCCAGTAGTTCTGTATGGATGTAAGAGTTGAAACATAAAAAAAGCTGAATACCAAAGAATTGATGGCTTCGAACTGTGGTCCTAGAGAAGACTTGTGAAAGTCCCTGGACAGCAAGGAGATCAAGGAAATCAAACCAGTCAATCCTAAAGGAATTCTACTCTGAATATTCATTGGAAGTACTGATACTGAAGCTGAAGCTTCAGTACTTTGGCCACCTGCTTGGAAGAGCTGACTCATTGGAAAAGACCCTGATGTTGGAAAAGATTGAGGGCAAGAGGAGAAGAGGACGACAGGTGATGAGATGATTGGATGGCGTTACTGACTTGATGGACAGTTTGAGCAAACTCCAGGAGCTGGTGATAGACAGGGAAGCCTGGCGTGTGCAGTCCATGGAGTCACAAAGAGTCCGATAATGGCTGAGTGGCTGAACTACAAATTGATTTCTGCATGGCATTTTCTTATATTTTCTATCTCTGTTGAAATTCCTGCTTTGTTTATAAGTTGTTCTGACCTCCGTGAGCATCTTTATGCAAGCTATTTTGAACTCTTTATTAGGTAAGTCAGTTACCTCTGTTTCATTAAGGTCTTTTTCTGACATTTTATCTTATTATTCTGTTTGAAATATATTCCTTTGTTTCTTCATTTCTTTGACTTTGTGTTGGTTTCTATGCTTTAGATTATTCAGCTGTCTCTTAAAGGAGTAGTGACCTAGTGTCGTAGATAAACTTTATTGTTTATTGTTAAACTCTCTTATAACTCTTAGTTGTCTTTTAAACCTTGAGATAGTACCAGACAGCCTTCTTTGTTCTTAGTTGCCCCAAGTAATTCAGGGTGTGTCAGTGTCTCAGAAGGAAGGCTCTTAATCAGCACCTCAGTCAGGTCAGTCACTCAGTCCTGTCTGACTCTTTGTGACTCCATGGACTGCAGCATGCCAGGCCTCCCTGTCCATCACCAACTCCCAGAACTTGCTCAGACTCATGTCAGTCAAGTTGGTGATGCCATCCAACCATCTCATCCTCTGTCATCCCCTTCTCCCGCCCTCAAACTTTTCCCAGCCTCAGGGTCTTTTCCAATGAGTCAGTTCTTCTCATCAGGTGGCCAAAATATTGGAGTTTCAGCTTCAGCATCAGTCCTTCTAATGAATATTCAGGACTGATTTCTGTTAGGATTGACTGGTTGGATCTCCTTGCAGTCCAAGGGACTCTCAAGAGTCTTCTCCAACACCGCGGTTCAAGAATATCAGTTCTTCCACACTCTGTTTTCTTTATAGTCCAACTCTCACATTCATATATGACTACTGGAAAAAACATAGCTTTGACTAAACTGACTTTTGTTGGCAAAGAAATGTCTCTGCTTTTTAATATGCTGTCTAGGTTTGTCATAGCTTTCCTTCCAAGGAGCAAACATCTTTTAATTTTATGGCTGCAGTCACCATTTGCATTGATTTTGGAGCCCCCAGAATAGTCTCTCACTACTTCCATTGTTTCCCCATCTGTTTGCCATGAAGTGATGGGACTGGATGTCATGATCTTAGTTTTCTGAATGTTGAGTTTTAAGCCAACTTTTTCACTCTCCACTTTCACTTTCATCAAGAAGCTCTTTAGTTCCTCTTCTCTTTCTGCCATAGGGTGGTATCATCTACATATCTGAGGTTATTGATATTTCTCTCAGCAATCTTGATTCCAGCTTGTGCTTTATCCAGCCTCGCATTTCTCATGATGTGCTCTGCATATAAGTTAAATAAGCATGTTGAATCAGCACCTAGGTTCAGGCAAATTGGAAGCTAAATTCTCAGGTAGTATCTTTTAAAATATTCAGAGGAAGACTGAGTGTTTCTGTGTGCTTTCTCTGAACTGAACCCTGGGATGAAAGCCAGTTAGGAACCGTTTAGCATCTGTTGAACCCAAGCCCTGCTGGCCATCAGAACCAGGGCATGAGAGGGGCACCAGATTTGTGCATACGTTCCTTGTAGACTGGTGATCCCTACAACTTGGAGTCCAGTAGAAAGAGTGAAGATGATGGTCTGTTGGCTTCCTGTTTGGAGATAACATCTGTAGGCCCTTAGATATGCCTTAAATTAGAGGCTTGCCCTTAGGCAGAAGCTTTCAAGATAAGCAGATGACCTCTTCTATGGAAAGGCAGGTTATTTCAGTCAGCCTCTCTGTGCTGGGCCCTATGGAATAGCCTTGGTGAGTCTGTTTAAACCCTGATTTTCATTTCAGTATAGCCTTGTGGGTCTTACGGCCATGTGCCCCACTGTCTTACAAAGCTGATGTTTAGTGGGCCTATCTCTTAGGTACAGGCCTTAAATGTTACCGTGTCAAAGTGAAACTCGTTTTTCTCTTAAATCATGTGTCAAGATTTATTTGAGTCATGGCATGTAGTTATAGTTCATTAGATTTCAGTCTTACATACTGTTTCGTTAAGTGAAGATACCCTGATAGGGCTTCCCAGGTGGCGCTAATGGTTAAGAACCTGCCTGCCAATTCAGGAGACACGAGAGACATTGGTTTGATCTCTGGGTGGGAAGATCCCCCAAGGAGCGCATGGTGACCCCACTCCAGTATTCCTGCCTGGAGAAGCCTGATGGGCTAGTCTGTAGAGTCTCAAGGAGTCAGACACTACTGAAGCGACCTAGCACGCACACATGCACCTTGATATTCTGCTAGTAGTAGGGAGTGTGGCTGTTCAGGTTTTTTTTTTTTTTGTCATGAACACTTTTAATTCGGTGCTTATTTAACATGCGTTCTGGTATGTGTGAGTAATTTCTTCATGTATATGTATAGGAGCGGAATTAGGATGACAGGGTGTGTGTGTGTGTTTGTCTGTATAAGATAAATGCTAAGTTGGTCATGCACCATTATATACCGGTCCCATCAGCAGAGTGCTCTAATTCTTTCTGCTATATATGCTTATCAGTACTGACGCTTTGCAGTTTTTGATTTTTTTTTTTTAGTTCATTTGTATCATTCTCTTATGTAGTTAGGACTTTTTATATCATGATTAAGAACTCTACCTTGTATAATATCGAAAATATACTATCAGTATTTTATTTTTAAAGGCTCATTTTTCATATTTATTTTAAATCTGGAGTTGGTTCTTTGAATAGTGTAAGTTCTTGGTGCAGTTGCATTTTTCCCCCCATGTGGGTAATTGTTCTAGTTCCATTTATTGAATAACCTCTCCATTGACTGGAGTGCCATCTCTGTCATTTCATGATTCTCTGCATGGTTCCAGGCTGGGCTTTTCTCTTTTATTGATGAGATTTTCTGTCTCTACAGAGATACTACATGAGACTGTTTTAACTGTGTTGTGCTGTGCTAAGTCGCTTCAGTCATGTCTGACTCTTGGCAAACCTATACACTGTAGCCTGCCAAGCAAGAGTACTGGAGTAGGTTGCCGTGCCCTCCTCCAGGGGATCTTCCCGATTCAGGGTTCAAACCCACGTCTCTTGTGTCTCCTGCATGGGCAGGTGGGTTCTTTATCTGGTATGGCAAGAATCTGTACCTTCTTCATCAGGAGCTGTTGGCTGATCCATATAATTTGAGAATCTGCTTACAGATTCTTGGAAAATTCTCTTTGTGGTCTTGCTTGAAAATTTGTTGAATCTGTCAAGTCAGAAGTGAATTCTTAAAAGTGTTGACTCTCTTTGTCCATTAATATATACGCTGCCCAATTAATTTAGAACTTATTTGATTTCTGTTATGTTTCTTAATTTGGTCAATGTAAGTACTGTATATCTTTTGATAGGTTTATTTCTAAGAGTTTAATATTTTGATATTATAAATTATATCATCTAAACATTTCAATTTGTTCTTCCATTTAGAAATTGATTGTTTTTTTCTGTTCTTGTATTTAGTAACCTTACCTAAACTCTTTTTATCAAATCTAATGATTTGCTTCTATGTTTTTTAAGCTTAATGTTTATTCATTTTTATTGTCTCTAAAGGATGATTTTCTTTCTTTAAAAAAAAAAATTCCCTTTCCTTTTAGTTCTTTATCTCACTGTAATATCCACTAGGTCATACGTGGGTTTACTGTCTTAATCGAGACATTGAAATGTTGCAAATTCTAATCTTTAAAAATGGCATCTAGCTGTATATATAAATATGTAATTATGGCTGATTGACATTGTAGGACAGTACCAACACAACGCTGTGTGGCAGTTTTCCTCCAGTTAAAAAATTAAAAAATGAAGTTTGATGTGTATGTTTGTAAGATTACTGTTGATCATATCAGTTAATGAAATCCTTTTTTCTAATTTCTAAGATGATATTTTTGTTGTTTGTGGTATTCTTAGGTAAACTCTTCATTGGGTATTAAAATTTTCATGAAATGCTTATCTGCTTTATGCTTCAAAAAACGTTGTGTTTTTTCTCTAATCTGTTAATATGAGAAATGGCATTTGTATATTTTTCTAATGTCATACTAGCTTTGCATTCCCAACTTGGTCATGATATAAACACTTTTGGAGATGGTTTGTTATGAGGAGTTTTCCATCTGTGTTCATTGGTGAGATTAGCTTTTAACTTTTTTGAAAAATTCTACTTTATTAGCCTATTTTTAACATCAAGTTTATATTGGCCTCAGAAGAAAGTTTTTGGTTCTTTAAAAAGTTTTAAAATTGGAATAATATTCTGCTCAAAGTTTAATAAAACTCTTCCATAAAGCAGTATTTGCAATGGCTTGGCATAGCAGAAAGGTGGAGATTACCTCTTACAGTCTCATAGTCTGCTCCTTTCAATAATTTATGTTTTGCTAGGAGTAGGACCATTTGTCCAAGTTTTTTTTTTTTTTCCTTGTTTATTGTTTGTGCCCCTTTTTTCAGTCTCATCAGAGGTGTTTGTATTTTGCTAGTTTTGTCCAAAACTCTTTTTTTCCAAATTATTTATTTGTCTGCATTGGGTGTTAGTTGTGGCTTGCCAGGGAATTCCCTGAAGCATTTATCCTTACAGCTTTTGGGTTTTGTCTTTTAAAAATACCTTATTTCTCTGTGTGGTGTGAGAGAGAGAAAATTCAGTTTGACGATCTCTGAAAAGTAATTTATTTATATTGATTGGATTGGGGTTTGTGTCTACCGTTTACTTAGGACTTTCCACTTTTTTATCCTTTCCTGTCCCTGTCTCACTATTACCTCTTGTACTTCTTTCTCCCTTTTTAAATTTATTGAAGGCTTTTTACAGGCTTATCAGTTTCTCTTTTTCTTCATCAGTTCAGTTGCTCACTCTTGTCCCGGCTCTGCAACCCCATGGACTACAGCTCCCTCTCAGGGAGTCTTCAACCTTTCCCAGCATCAGGGTCTTTTCCAGTGACTCAGTTTTCCTCATATTTTGCCTCTTTATCTATTTTTGGCAGATACACACATTATTTTCTTATGGTTCCCTTGAAACATTACCATGTCTACTTAAAGAAGTAGACACTCTCTCATATAGTGCAAGGATTGTGGAACATTTTAACTCCTATCAGCTCCTTTTCAGATTCAAAATGGTTCTAGACTTAAAGATTTTTAAAACTCATTTTTTCTGATTCGAAGTTTGCCAGGCTCACAAATGCAACTTTGCAAATGCCATGTAACCTGTGCTTATCATCCAAGAGTTATTTTCTGCAGTGGGAAACCTGCACCAGGGAAGGGAGTCCATGAGCAAATCTGGAAACCCAACATTGCTGATCATCAGTCTCCTGAGGTTTTTCACCTCTGAAGCAGCAGAAGCTTCCAGTGCTGCTTCAAGCAAGTACCTTGTCCAGTTTTCCTTGGGAGACATCTCTGACAAAGTGACCTCTCCCATTGAAGTAATACCTTACAAAAGCTAAAGCAAACCTCATTTCAAAGGAAAAGAAAAATAGAACATGACCCTACTTATTCATCTAGTAGCAGTTGTATGAAATAACATATTAAACATTAATTTTTAATTGGTGACATTTATTTCTCTACAGAGTCAGCTTCTGCTATCTGATAAAGATTATATTATTCTTTCATTCTTAGAGACTACAGGAAAAACCATTTAACTAACTTATTCAAATGACTCCTAACAAAGGAAACCTCTGTAACATAGATAAGATAAATAGGATAATGACATTCCAAAAAATATTGGAGGGGGAATCACTTGCTGTTTTTGAATATGTTCTCTGCATCTTAGAATTTTCTCATTTGTGTGCATTTCTTTATTAACTCTCTCAGTCTTCTTTACCAGGTATTTCTTTTTCAGTCTCTGAAAATGTGAAAGAAAAAATTTCAAGTGTAATCACCATAATCTGGACATGCAAAGGAAATGAGATTGAAACAATATAATTTTGAAGTGTGCTTCCTTATTCTCAACTATGATTCAGAAACACTGTAATTTATAGGCAGATGTTTCAAGTAATTTTAGGATTATCTAACACTATCTGAAATCTCTTGGAGGTAGCATGTCTCAATATTATTTTATGCCCTTCTCAAATTTTAGTATGTATTAGAGCTGTATTTCATTTTTATTCATGTTGGAGTTTCAAAGCAGGTACTGAGAGGGACAAAATGTGGCTTTTAACTGGTGAAATGATTTTAGTCATAGAACTATAACTTTATCATTGTCATGGAAATTTTACTAAACTTAAAGGATGTATAATAATACCTGGTTTGAGAGTTGTCATGAAAAGTAGAGAAAGGGGTAGGAAAACACTAGTATTTTATATAAATCTAGGTAAATAAATTTTATTTAGATAAATGACAAAATCGCAAGTTAGCATTTAGAACTTTTAATTTGTGTTTATTATAGTAAAAGAGCTATTTCATTTCAGTATTTGCGTGTATATTATTTCAGAGACAAAACTTTTCAGGAGTTAAAAGTGAGGCCTGCAAGTGAAAAATTTGTATAATGTAAGGAGATATGTATTTATATATGTGGAGATAGACATAGATTGTTGTTCAGTTGCTCAGTCATGTACAACTCTGTGACCCTATGGTTTGCAGCAAGCCAGGCTTCCTTGTCCTTCACCATCTCCAAATACATGTCTGTTGAGTCAGTGATGCCATCCAACTGTTTCATCCTGTGTCATCCCCTTCTCCTCCTGCCTTCAATCTTTCCCAGCATCAGTCTTTTTTAATGAGTTGCTTCTTCACAATACTTTGGTGGCCAAAGTATTGGAGCTTCAGCTTCATCATCAGTCCTTTCAATGAATATTCAGGATTGATTTCCTTTAGGATTGACTGGTTTGATCTCCTTGCAGTCCAAGGACTCTCAAGAGTCTTCTCCAACATCACAGTTCAAAAGCATAAACTGTTTGGTGCTCAGTTTTTTTATGGGTCAACTCTCACATACATACATGACTACTGGAAAAACCATAGCTTTGAGTAGGTGAACCTTTGTTGGCAAAGTAAGGTCTGTGCTTTTTAATATACTGTCTAGGTTTGTCATTGCTTTTCTTCCAAGGAGCAAGCGTCTTTTAATTTCATGGCTACAAGCACCATCTGCAGTGATTTTAGAGTCCAGAAAAATAAAGTCTGTCACTTTTTCCGTTGTTTCCCCATCTATTTGCCATGAAATGATGGGACCGGATGCCATTGTCTTAGTTTTTTGAATGTTGAGTTTTAAGCCAGAGTGAAACTCTTCTTTCACCTCCATCAACAAACTCTTTAGTTCTTCTTTGCTTTCTGCCATATAGATAGTGTCATCTGCATATCTGAGGTTGTTGATATTTCTCCCAGCAGTCTTGATTCCAGCTTGTGCTTCATCCAGCCTGGCATTTTGCATGATGCTCTGCATAAAAGTTAAATAAGCAGGGTGACAATATACAGCCTTCACATACTCCTTTCCCTATTTTGTACCAGTCTGTTGTTCCATATCTGGTTCTAACTGTTGCTTCTTGACCTGCATACAGGTTTCACAGGAAGAAGATTAGATGGTCTGGTATTCCTATCTCTTGAATTTTCCACAGTTTGTTGTGATCCACACAGTCAAAGGCTTTAGTGTAGTCAATGAAGCAGAAGCATATGTTATTCTAGAATTATCTTGCTTTTTTATATGGTTATCAGTTTGATGTTCACAATTTGATCTCTGGTTCCTCTGCCTTTTCTAAATCCAGCTTGAACATCTGAAAGTTCTCAGTTCATGTACTCTTGTTGGAGCCTAGCTTGGAGAATTTTGAGCATTACTTTGCTCCATGTGAAATGAATGCAGTTGTACAGTAGTTTGAGCATTTTTGGCATTGGGATGAAAACTGACCATTTCCAGTTCCTGTGGCCACTTCTGAGTTTTCCAAATTTGCTGACATGTTGAGTGCAGTACTTTAACAGCATCATATTTTAGGATTTGAAATCATTCAGCTAGAATTCCATTACCTACTGTAGCTTTATTCATAATGATGCTTCCTAAGGGCCACTTTGCACTCCAAGATGTCTGGCTCTAGGTGAGTGATCACACCACCGTATTTATCTGAGTCCTTAACTATTTTTAAGTCATTATATCTTTTTTTTTGTATCATTCTTCTGTGTATTCTTGCCACCTTTTCTTAATATCTTCTGCTTGTTAGGTCCATAGTGTTTCTGTCCTTTATTGTGCCCCGTTTGCATGAAATCTTGATATCTCTAATTTTCTTAAAGAGATCTCTAGTCTTTCCACTTGAGTAATAGTTTGGCAATTGGTTGTTATAAACGTACACTTACTGTATGACTCTTTGTTGGGGTTTGAACTGTGCCCACTCCCACCTCTTCCCATCCAGAGGTATGTCTCAGTGCTCAGTCTTAGTACATCAGATTCTGACCTTATTTAGAAATAGTCATTGCAGCTTAATACAAGGTCTCACTTGAGTCAGTTCAGTTCAGTTCAGTCACTCAGTCATGTCCAACTCTTTGCAACCCCATGGACTGCAGCACGCCAGGACTCCCTGTCCATCACCAACTCCCGGAGTTTACTCAAACTCATGTCCATTGAGTCGGCGATGCCATCCATCTCATCCTCTGTCGTCCCCTTCTCCTCCTGCATTCAGTCTTTCCCAGCATCAGGATCTTTTCAAATGAGTCAGTTCTTCACATCACTTGACCAACTAATTGGAATTTCAGCTTCAGCATCAGTCCTTCCAGTGAATATTCAGGACTGATTTCCTTTAGGAGGAACTGGTTGCATCTCCTTGAAGTCCAAGGAACTCTCAAGAGTCTTCTCCAACACCACAGTTCAAAAGCATCAGTTCTTCGGCAGTCAGGTTTCTTTATAGTCCAAGTCTCACATCCATACATGACTACTGGAAAAATGATAGCCTTGACTAGATGGACCTTTGTTGGCAAAGTAATGTCTCTACTTTTTAATATGTTGTCTAGGTTGGTCATAACTTTTCTTCCAAGGAGCAAGCATCTTTTAATTTCATGGCTGCAATCACCATCTGCAGTGATTTTTGAAGCCCCCCAAAATAAAGTCCTTCACTGTTTCCAGTGTTTCCTCATCTATTTGCCATCAAGTGATGGGACTAGATGCTATGATCTTAGTTTTCTTCATGCTGAGTTTTAAGCCAACTTTTTCACTCTCCTCTTTCAGTTTCATCAAGAGGTTCTTTAATTCTTTACTTTCTGTGATAGGGTGATGTCATCTGCATATCTGAGGTTATTGATATTTCTCCCAGCAATCTTGATTCCAGCTTGTGTTTCATCCAGTCCAGCATTTCTCATGATGTATTCTGCATAGAAGTTAAATAAGCAGGGTGACAATATACAGCCTTGACGTACTCCTTTCCCGATTGTACCAATCTATTGTTCCATGTCCAGTTTTAATTGTTGCTTCTTGACCTGCATACAGATTTCTCAGGAGACAGGTAAGATAATGTGGTATTCCCATCTCTTGAAGATTTTTCCAGTTTGTTGTGATCCACACAGTCAAAGGCTTTGGCATAGTCAATAAAGCAAAAGTAGCTGTTTCTATGGAACTCTTGCTTTTTCGATGATCCAGCAGATCTTAGCAATTTGATCTCTGGTTCCTCCGCCTTTTCTAAATCCAGCTTGAACATCTGGAAGTTCACAGTCCACGTACTGTTGAAGCCTGGCTTGGAGAATTTTCAACACTACTTGAGTAGGGAGTTCTTAATCCAATATGACTTAGTTTAGTATGAATCCAGCACTTCTCTCAAGAAGAGGAGAGAGACAGGGAGCGTAGAGGGAAGAGGGTGTACTTCTGAAGATTACAGACACATCAGCTAAGTAAAAGACATGGGCAGGTTCTTTCCTAGCAGCTGCAAGAGAGCATGGTCCGACCAACACCTTGATTTTATACTTAAAGCCTCCGGAGCTGGAAGAGAATGAATTTCAGTTGTTTTAAGCCACTCGGTTTATGATACTTTGTTACGGCAGTTCTAGGAAACTAGTACACACACCAGTATCACTTACTGGCATTTACTTAAGGGAAATGAAAACATTTTTACAGAGATATACTTTGAATATTTATAGTGGTTTTACTCCTAATAGCCAAAAGCTGTAAAGAACCCATTGTCTGCAGACTGGGTGAGTGAATAAAAATTGTGATATATCTGTATAATAGAAGGAACTATTGATTCACACCAAAACATGAATGAGTCTGAAGATTGTGCTGAATGTATGAAGCCAGTTACAAAGCTCTGTGTACTCTCTATTTCTACTGATACAACATTCTAGAACAGGAAAAAACTGTGACAACAGAAAGCAAAATAGTTGCTATTAGGGGATAGGGGTGAGGAGAGATTAACTGCAAGGAGTATGAGGAAACTTTTTTGGGATGGTGGAAATGTTCCCCATGGTGATTGTGATGATATTACAAATATATATATATATATATGTTGCAACCTAACCAGTTGTCCATTTCAAAATGCAGCATTGTGTTATAAATTATAATTCAACAGACAGCAAGAAGATCAAACCAGCCAGTCCTAAAGGGAATCAACCATGAACATTGGAAGGTCTAGTGCTGAAGCTGAAGTTTCAATACTTTGGCCACCTGATGTGAAAGCCAACTCACTGGAAAAGACTCTGATGCTTTGAGAGATTGAGGGCAAGAGGAGAAGCGGGTAACAGAGGACAAGATGGTTGGATGTCATCACTGACTCAATGGACATGAGTTTATGCAAACTCTGGGAGATAGTGAAAGACAGGGAAGCCTGGCGTGCTGTAGTTCATGAGGTCGCAAAGAGTCAGACACAACTTAGCAACGTAAGAAAGCTGATTAATACATTTAAGAAGGAATATAATAAATGGTTCTACTGAGCATATAGTGAATATGTCTTTTTAGGTTGAGTGAAAAAAAAATTTAAAATCATACAGATGGTACTTTTGGCCAGCATAAAATTTCTGAGAGCAGTGTCAATTGTATAATCAAGAAGAGCTGGATCTCAGTAACTTAAAAGTGAGTTCATGTACTCTGGAGAAGGGTTCTGGTGATGATGAAGACTCTGACGTCAAGAAGTTGAATAAAATTTTAACTAAATATGAGAGTGAAGAAAAGCATTATTTGCAAATTAATTTCTCATTGGGTGATTTAAATATCTGTAAGCTAGTAATTATTTTAAATGATCATTTAACAATTTCCTTCACTTTCCTAAAAATTGATGTGTTTAGAAGCAAAAAAACTTTGTATCTCTTTGTACTGGGAAAATGGTGGATTGCCTTATATTCAGGCATGCATAGAGCCTTCTGTTCTGCACAGTTAAGCAGCGTTGATACATCCTCCTTCATCCTTCCATGGGACATTGAACCTTCCATGAGACATAGTTTTGCACATTATGCTGTTTGGCATGTAACCATTATGTAAATCTAGATGTATGATGTTTTATTTCTCTTTATTTTTGTCTCTACCACTGTCTACGGTGCCTGAGTTTTGATGTTAGTAAAATAAAATATTTTTAGGTGGATAGAAGAAAAATATTTTTGTAAAGAATCAGTCTTGTGCCATGATGCCTTTTATCATGGTTGGCATTTACTCAACAAGCATTTATTAAGTGTTATGTGAAAGCATTGTACTAGCTGCTTTGGGTGTATAAAAATGCTGTGACATCTAAACTTTTATGGTTAGAAGAAGTTGTAGCCTCTCTTTAGTGTAAAGTATGGAATAAAGGATGAGGGTGGGTAATCTAGTGCTTTTATGTCTGCATGTGTGCTCAGCCGCTTGGTTCATAGGTTAAAATACTGGGAAAATACTTAGTTTGATGATAAAGGAAATCACTTTTCAGCAGCTGTAATATTCAGAGTAATCATAGAGTAAATGTTTAACAAAACAGTTCTGACATTTTTATAAAACTGTTCTCCTTATTGTCACGTTGTTAGGTTAATCAAAAGAGTTGGGCTGTGCAGTAAATGAAATAGTCTTTACCTTGGAAGAACATGGCGGCTTGAATTTTCATAAGCAGACTCTTAGAGGCTCCTTCTGATGCTTCAGCACATCTCCTTTTCTTTATAAAGAAGTACAGTGAAAAGTAATGTTTCAGAGATTCACTGGCATTTTTTTTTCCTTTTTAAAGTAGATGATAGAGTGCTTAATAGCAGTTAAGACAAAGGCCTTTACCTCTCCTCATAGGAGCACTGAACAATAATGGAAGCTTAGTATGAAATATCTTTTATATCAGTGATTGGTATAGCTCAATACTAGTTGTTAAAATAGATGTAGGGTTTTCTGTGAGTGCGGTGACATACACAGATTCTTACTAGTGCAAATCGTGGTGAGTTTTGTCTGACTATACAGTAGACTTATTCTATGTTCTTTCCATGGCTGGAGCTTTCACTCAGTGGGTTGAATGGCAACCAGGACTTGAACATGAGGCAGTGTAGTTGGGAGAGCATTGGAATGTGAGGCAGAAGACCTCAGCTCTCGTCTGGGCAGACCTTAGCGCAGCTGGCTTAGTACTATTGATATTAGGTGCTATCCCTTAGGCAAGAAAAAACAATCGGAAATGAAAAACATTTGTGAAGGCTTCTGTAATACCTGACAAAGCTAAAAAGACTAATAATAACTGAACTGTAGGCTTTATTCAAATTTTTTCCCACCTTTACTCTTTTTTTGTGTGCCAGGATCCATTCCAGGATACTACAGTGCATTTAGTTGTCATATGTCTTTGTTCGAACATACCAGTCGCTTTCAAGAATGATTTAGTTTTTTCAGATGTTTAACAATTAATGTTTGTTCGCCTGTTTCGGGAAGCAGAGAATGTGTACTGAGCATCACTCAGGCTTGTCAGCTCAAGGCTGTTATTGTGAACATGTTACCATTTGGTGCCTTCAGGAGTTGTTTAATGTTTTTATCTGCCTGACCTCAGGCTTCTCTGCCTCCTCCAGTTGGTCCCCAATCTGTGTAACCCAACCAAAAAACTGAACAGCGATGAGTATTAAATGACTTCAATGGGGAGAAGTCACTATAGCAATAGGGAGGCCTTTCTAGTAATTAGTTCTAATAAAGTATATTGAAAGAGGCAGGGATGATCATGGAGGTAGGAGAAATGGCATGCTCAAAGTCTTTAGAAATTTTTTCAAGGATTCCAAAGGATTTGAACTTCCCCAGTACAATTAGTTGGCTACTTCCATTCTTGTGTTATCAGAACAATTGCTTAAAAGGGTTTGTTGAATGATTGGATATGCGGCCTGGAGAAGAAGGAAGCTTAAAACTCAAGTTTGTGTAACTGAAATGATAAGTGAAAGTGCTGTATTTTAAAATAACGTTATTTTCTGATTATCAAAGTATAATTATTACAGAATGTTTGATAAGACACAAAAGCAAAAACATACATAATAAAAAGCAACTGTGTTCCACTGTAGACATAACCACTTTTAATATCTTCATCTAACTTATTTAAAATATATACACACATTGTTTATACATTCTGATTGCCACTAATACAGTTTTGTGACACTTTTCCACGTTAATCTGTTATGAGCATTTCTCCATGTCAGTAAATAGTCTTCAGAATCATGATTTTTAGTGACAGTTTTATAGTTCATTGAAAACCTCATCATTTAACTGTTATTTTGTTGGACATTTGAGTTTCATTGTTAATTTGCTTTGAGCCTCCTTATACAAGTCTTTATCCACATCTCTGTTTATTCTCTTAGGACAGCTTCTTAGAAGCGGGATTACTTGACCAAATGGCTTTTGACACTTGTGGCTAAAGAACTTTTAAAAAGTTCACTCCTCTCTCCATCCATCAGTATTGTGTGAGCATGACTGTTCCTCCCACACTTTTGGTGTCAAGTACTATAATTTTTGGTCTTTAGAAGGGCCAGGTTTTGTTTTGAAGATTATTTTGACCTTGTTGAGTTTGAGGTGACAGTTGGACAGATAATTATGACATTCATGCAAAATAGACAGTACTACAGTTCTAGACTTAGAAACAATCTATATGTAGTTTCTGTAAAATGTTATCTCAAAGCTACATATATATATATATATAGAGAGAGAGAGAGTGTGTGTGTATGTGTAATGATATCTGTGATATCAAAAAGGTCGAGTATGTAAGACTGAACTTTAGGGTAAATCCAGATAATAAGAGATGGAAGTGGGGGAGAAAAGGATCTTTCAGGGTGACAGAATGCACGTGTTCATCAGTAGGAGGTTGTGATTCCTATAAGGTCTTACCCTAAGGAGTGTTTGTTTTTAGCTTAACTGTGCAGCAGCTGCTTTTGTAATTTCACATTCTAACCTGGTTTCAGTATGCAATGTTACGCCAGTAGAACTGCTCTGTGTCACATAGATGAATGTATTCTTGATTGTTTTAGTAAATCTTTTACTGTTTTATATTCTTTTAGATGATATTACTAAAGTCCCTGAATGATAGTTGCAGGTGTTAAACTAGGTCTGTTTTAAAAGTGCTTTATAGCTTGATGGTTATAATGATACATAGTGGATGTTACTGGTTAATGTTCTAGATTTAATAATCATTATAATTAATAATGTGTTTTCCCAAATTATGTGGAATTTTCTGTGTGTTACAAGGTGAACTGAGAGAAATTACTAAATATAAATAGGATTTAGAATACTATTTTACACGTCTATGATTGCTCTACCTGATACTTATAAGTCAACCTCTGCTTTGTAATCAGAGAAAAAGGAAATGGTAAGAAAGCAGAGAAGAGGAAGAGGAGGGATCTTAAACTATCATAAAACAGTTTACTTTTTAGAGACAAATGTATAGACAAAATTACTTGTGCGTTGTATGAGTAAGAATGTTTTTGAGACAGTTTCTCATTTGACCACACTTTAAAAAATTGTTGTATTCTGTTGGTTGAGCCTCCAACAGAAGCCCATTCTGTTGGTAACTCAGACGGTAAAGAATTCTTCCAGGAATGCAGGAGACCTACCTAGGTTTGATCCCTAGGTGGGAAGATCCCCTGGAGAAAGGAATGGCAACCCACTTCACTATTCTTGCCTGGAGAATTCCATGGACAGAGGAGTCTGGCAGGCTGCAGTCCATGAGATTGCAAAGAGTCAGACACGACTGAGCTACTAACATTGCTTGCCTGGGGAAGGACAGAGGAACCTGATGGGCTACAGTCCACGGGGTCGCAGAGTGGGACACGACTGGTTATCATTTTAGCTTTTGGAGATGGTGATGGAGGAGTTGTCCAGGGAGGCTGTCATGCCCCTTGCTGAGCCCAACAGAGCAGCATCACCTTCATAAATTCACCATAATCCAAGATGATAATGAGTTTTGGCAAGAAATTACTGTAGCCTATTAATATCTGCACAGTAGGAGTATAGAGCCTAGGTAATTATGTCATAGCTGAATAGTTTCCCATTCTTCTTGCATATCAGCTCTCCCCCCTCCCCCAAGTCCTTTTGAATGTCTTTGGCTACACTTTATATCACCTGATGACCTTTTAAATCTCTCTTAAGCTCAGGCCATACCCCACACTTCACACTGATTAAGTCAAAATCTCTCAGGGCTACAGCCTAAGGATCAGTAATTTTTAAAGCTCCATGGTTGATTCCACTTGGCAGCCAAGGTTGCAACCCATGGCTTCAGATATAGTAATACCATCGGTGAATTTAGGAGTTCTTAAGACTGTTGCTTATTAAAATCTCCTGGGAGATTTAATCCACAATGTTCCTCCCCTCCCTCTCCCTTTATTATTTGAGTGAACCAGTGTTAACTGAAAGGAATATAGTCCATTCCCTAGATGTGTTATGACGAAACAAAACTTCAAACAAAGGATTAGTTCGTTAAGTACTCTTTGGGGGAGAAATCCTGCTTATGTCAGTGACTTTGCATTTAACTAGCATTATTTCATGTTTCATATTTCAAGACTTCCCTGGTAGCTCAGACGGTAAAGTGTCTGCCTACAATGTGGGAGACCTGGGTTCAATCCCTGAGTCGGGAAGATCTCCTGGAGAAGGAAATGGCAACTCACTCCAGTATTCTTGCCTGGAAAATCCCATGGATGGAGGAGCCTGGTAGGCTACAGTCCATGGGCTCGCAAGGAGTTGGACACGACTGAGCGGCTTCACTTTCCCTTTTCATGTTCATAACTTTGTGACATTTGTGCAGTATTTGTGCAGCCTCTGTGAGGCAAAGATCTTGTCTTTTCCATTCATCACTCTACTTTCAGTACCTGACAGTGCCCAGCATATAGTGGCTGCTCAGTAAATGTTACAAGAATGGGCCATTAGCACTGAATTTTGAAAGTACCTTGCTTACTGTTTTATATCTATATCTACTACCTATGTTATGAAGCTTTATAATTACATTATCCACTAATGAAAAAGATTTTTCATAAAACAGAACATAAGCAGGAAATAGATTTATTTAATTTTGAAAGATTTTTGCAGGTCAGAGATTCAGTGTGGGCTTCATAAAGTTTTGAACGAAAATGGAGTGTACAGCACAAACAATTGATACTTGGTGCTCAAACTTTAAAACAAAACATACAGAAAAACTAAAAGACAGATCTGTGCTTAATTTAACCTTCATGATAAACTAGACAAGAGCTTGGCACATTTATCAACTTGTTAGTTGTATTTTACCCAGTCATAGTCTGTCCTAAAGTATTCAATAGAGGATGGTAAATTAAAATGAGATGGTCCTGTTAAATATGATTGACACATGACACAGATTTACAGTATATCGGCAAAGCTTAAACTTTGGACAAATTAATATAAATTAATTTTGAACATTAATCTCTTTTGCTTTGCTCCAAACTTTATAATATGCAAGGAATGGGGGCAAGGATGCTACTTAAGAAAAGACATCTAAAAGCTATTACTAAATCTTTGTTATTCCAGAATTAGGGTGTCTCAGGTGCCCAAGTGCTAGGATTGAGGAAGACAAACATATCATACAAATTCACTCTGCCTATTTAAAATCCTGTGTGGTTTAGATTTCTTCCTGTGGTCCTGGTACTTTAATCACATAAAACTCACTGGGTTGTTCTTTTCCCCTTACTGTTTTAATTAAGTTAAAAAAAAAAAAGGCAAAGCTTTTTTTTTGTACATAGGAGACAATTTAGAATAGAATAGAAAAGAGTATACACGGAAAAGTAGGTTTCCTTTCTACTACAGAGCACCAGATTCTTCCTAGAGGAAAGCATATTAGCATTTTCTTGTATATCTTTCCGGAAAGAGTCTGTTTATATTGCCAGTGTGCACAGGCAGGTTGCCGTTGTAGTCTATACCTGGAATAGAAGTATTTGTATCCATTGCCCTGTACTCTCCGTTTTCTTTTTTGTTCCCCCACCCACCCTATTTTCCTCACTGTGAGTTGATATTAGCAGATGAAGTCTTCTCTAGTCTAACATCCTTTTCAGAGCCACATTTCCCCCCATAGCTCTTCATGTAATTAATCTCTTTTGCTTTGCTCCCATTTACTTTTTTTGTCACTCTATTACATACCTGTCATGGCCTTCTGTATATTATCATGATTTATATGTGGTTTTCTCTAAGTGTCATCTCCTCATCCCTGTGTTTTCCTATAATCTGGTTTATCCTCATCTGCAGGACTTTAGTTACCACCTGTGCACTCAGGTCTCAGAAATTTGTATCTACTCTGAGTTGTAGATATTTAACACAGACAAGGCTTTGACACTGTGATTCATCTATTTCTTGTGAATCTCAAAGGCATCTTAATCCTAGCATGTCCAAAGCCATCTTCTTTTCCATTGTCTCTATCCTAGTAACTGTATGCATCTCAGTTGTATATCTAGAAAACTGAACTGTTCTTGATATCTTGTTCTCCTGTACCTCCTATATTCCAAAAAAACACAAGTCTGGTTGATTTTTACTCCCTAAATCTCTCTCGAATCCACTGTCTTCTCTTTAATTCTACCTTAGTCCAGTCTGCCTTCATCTTCACCTGAATTATCACAGTAGTCCACTGACATAGCCTTTCTGGTTCTCTTTTAGACCATTTTCCATATAGCAATATGAGGAATGTTTTCAAAATGTAAATAGTAGTATGACAGTCCCGCCCCTGCTTAAAATATTTTGATGTCAGGATCTATAATATAGCTCAACAGGGTCCTGCTCCCTCTTCGTTCACCTCTCCCTGCACTCTCCCCTGTTCTCTTTGCGTCTACCCCACTAGACTGTTTCCAGGCCCTGCCGGTCACCTTGCTCCTTACACTCTGGGTATTTACATATGCTGTTTAGTGTTCCCCAGCTCTTTCCTTTAATCTTTTCCTAGTTAACCCCTACTGAGTGTTTCAAATATTATCTCAAACACTGGTTACTCTGCGAATCTTCCCTGTGCTTCCTAACTAGGTCACATCCTCCTGTCACTCAGCAAATATACTTGTTTGTAGCACTGTCTCTGCTCCTGTGTGTGTGTGTGTGTGTGTGTGTGTTTATTTGGTTACTCATTATATTCCCAGATAGGCAGTAATTTCCCTGAAGGCAGTGGCCTTTATATCTTTAGTTTTCTGCATAAGTGCTCAGCACAGAATAGAAGAGGCTCAAATCTTTAATGAATAAATGAATGACTTTGTTTCCATTTTCTCCATTGAGTCAGCTGTGGTGAAGTGTGCAAACTTTTGCAAAAGCTCAAGCACATACTTCAGGTTCAAAGTGAATTCATATACTCAGCAAGACACAGTATGGGTTAATAAGCAATACTGCAGACTTCCCAGGGCTTTAAATTTACCAGAAAGAGGCAAACTTTCTGGGGAGAGGGAATAGGAAGATAGTTGTGAACTGCTGACAGACTGCTAGGTGTGTATTTTAGTTTTCTAAGCCATTTCCCCTCTCCCATTGTCTTATATCATTTCTCCCTAATAGTAATTCATAGTTACTTTCCATCTAGAGAAATATGACTTTTCCCAGAGCAGTCAGGACTAGCACCTGTTCACTTATAAAACAAATGTTTGAAGTTTGAAAAGAAATATAAAGGTATGGTTAAGATCGTATTCTCTCTAGATAAACTCACTGTGTCTGCCTCTATACTAGCCATGGAGAATTTGGGCAGAGCTACTTACCTGCTGTGAGCCTTGGTTTTCTCATTTGGGGAGCTGGGATCTTATCTCCCAGGGTTGTTGTGAGGCTTAAACGAGATACACAGCAGTTAATGTAGTGACCCTTGGCTGTATCGGCGATAGCCAAATGCTCAGTCAGTGCACGTGGTTACTGTTGTTGCTGCTACAGCTCTTCCTTTGGGGACATATTTTCCCAATACAAAGGTTGCTTGCTCTACTTCACACATATCCATTTAGCATTTGATGTACTTAATGTAATTAAATTTTTTCTACATGCCAGGAATATCCCAAAGCCCTGACCGCCATAGATAACCTTGTTAGAGTGAGTTACTCATTGATCACTGAGATTACCTTCTCGCCCACATGCCACTTTTGTGTTCCAGGGAAGGTAGAACTTTACAGTCTTCAGCCAGCAGAGTGGAAGGGACTAGGAGGAGAAAGGGTGCTGAGTGTTTGCCTTAACAACTTGGAGGGGATAATAGATATTCTTGATGTCTTCATTAATAAAAGTCTGGGATCTTCACATATATAGTACTTCATTTAAAGTTATGGGGAAATTGTTTAAACTGACTTATGAGCCAGCATTGAAACTACCAGTTGTATTAATGTGGGTAAAATGTGACCCAAGTTCCAAATTAACTGATTTTAAAACAGATTTGGAGGGTATGCATCCCTTTTTAAGTTTGAAACTTTTCATCAACCAACAGTTAAAGAAATGGTTACTAACTTGGTTTAATATGGAAACGTTTACTTGTTCTTAACTTTATTTGTATTTTTATAATCAGTAAACTTTATTTTTAGAGCAGTTTTAGGTTCACAGCAAAATTGAGTGAAAGTACAGAGAGTTCCCATAACGCCTGCTGTCCCCACATACACAGCTTCCTCACTACCATCTCGTAACACACTGGTACATTTATTAATGATGAGCCTGTGTTTGACACCTGGTCATCACTCAGTGTCTTTAGTTTACATTAGGGTTCACTCTTGGGTTCACTATGGGTTTGGATGAATGTATAATGACGTGTGTTCACCGTGTATTGGAGGCAGTAGTGTTATAGAACCCACCTGCCCATGCAGGAAACACAAGAGACTCAGGTTCAATTCCTGGGTTGGGAAGATCTCTAGAGAAGGAAATGGCAACCTGTTCCAGTGTTCTTGCCTGGGAAATCCCATGGACAGAGAAGCCTGGTGGGAGTCCTTGGGGTCCATGGGGTCACAAAGAGTTGGACATGACTGAGCGCACACCCAGTCAGTACAGAATAGTTACACTGTCCTAAAGGTCCTCTGTGTTCATCCTATCATTCCCATTAAACCCTATCTACCACTGATCTTTTTACAAATGCCATAGTTTTAATTTTTTCCAGAATGTCGTATATTTGAAATCATACAACATGTATGAGTCAGACTGGCTTCTTCCACTGAGAATATGCATTTAAGTTTCCTCTATGTCTTTTCATGACTTGATAGCTTACTTCTTTTGAACACTGAATAATGTTCTACCCTCTGAATATATTAATACCAGTTTATCCATTCACTGACTAAAGGCGATCTTGGTTGCCTCAAAGTTTTGGCCACTATGAAGAAAGCTGCTCTAAACATCTGTGTGCAGGCTTTTGTATAGACATAAGTTTTCAGCTCATTAAGTGCCAAGGTGCACAGTTCCTGGGTTGTGTGGGAAGAGTATATGCTGAGTTCTGCAGGAAATTGGCCAAACTGCCTTCTGAGAGACTGCCATTTTGCATCCCACCAGCAGTTAATAAAGTTCCTGTTGCGCCACGTCTTTGCCAGTATTTCTTGCTGTCAGTATTTGGGATTTTGGCCACTCATATAGGTGTGTAGTGGTTTCTTGTTTTATTTAGAATTCCCTAATGATGTCTTTACATTGTATATTAGATCTGTGATCCATTTTGAGTTTATGTTTGTGAAGGGTGTAAGGTTTGTGTCCAAATTTTATTTTTTTTTACCATATGGATATCTAGTTGTTGGTAGCACCATTTTTTTTAAAAAAACTGTCTCTGTGGCATTGTATTAACTTCAGTCCTTTGTCAAAGGTCACTCGACCTTATGGGTCTGTTTCTGGCTTCTGTTTTTGTCCAGTTGATCCATTTGTCTATATTTTGCCAGTTCCCCAGTGTCTGGATTGCCGTTGCTGTACAGTGCGTCTTGAAGCTGGATAGTGTCAGCCCTCTGACTTCATTCTCCTTTGATACTGTGTTGGCTTTCCTGGGTCTTTGACTCTCATGTAAACTTTATGATCAGTTTGTTGATATCCACAGAGTAAGGAGCTGGGATTTTGATGATTCACATTGAATCTGTAGATGGAAAGAACTGACATCTTGACAGTATTGAGTTTTCTTACCCGTGAACATAGCGTATTCTCCATTTATTTAGTTCTTCTTTGGTTTTATTTGTATTTATAATAGACTTTGTATTAATGTAGTGTTTTAAAATTCAGTCATGGTGGATAAAGTCTGTTCAGGTCTGTTCAGGTCTATTCAGGTTATATGAGCATGTTATCTTAGTTCAAGCTCTTTCATTCTTGTAGACATAAAATTAAACCCATGCTTAAGTAAGAACTTTGTATTAGTAATTTTTAAATTTTAAATGTGTTCTACATGCAGGTATATTTATTTTAGCAGTTTAATGGTTTAGAATGGGATGCTCATCATTGTACTAGTTTTCATAGTTATGTCTGTCTTCTGTCATTGTTGATAGTCTTATCTCCTTGAATTTAATTCAGCTTAATTTTAAGATTGCTGTAGGGATAGAAACCATATAGATTTTAGTGCAGATCTTTGCATTTGGCTTTGTATGGAATTAAAAAGCTATGTGGATAAAAGAATTGTGTTTTTTAAAATTGAATCTATTATTAAGCATTTGAAATTTCTTATGGGGCACTCCAGTTCTGTGAAAGGCTAGTGTTTATGACCCTTGTAGTAACGGTAATTGCTGAATTAATACTCAAGTGATGAGATGATTTTGCTAAGATCAGTCTTCCTGCTGCGAATGTTTAAAATAATGTCAGTCGTTATCAATAAGAACAGCTGGCAACAGGAAAGTAGCAGGTGCAAGTTTGTCACGCTGTCTTAACTTCCTACCTGCTTTTTACTTTTGTTTGTTTTGTGTAGAAGATACAGTAACTTATGGGAAACATGGTATTCAAAGTGAGGAAAGGAGAAAAACAGTAAAATAAAAGTACTTCCCATTTTCTTAATAGTATTTAAACAAGTTTAAGTCCTTAATTATGGAATTTAACAATTCATCTTTCTTTCTGGTGTTAGCAAATAGTGAGATTTCAGTAAACAAAGTTCCTGTTAATTTTGTCTCTGCTTTTGCATAATTCGACTCAGAACTGAAATTGCTGTATCAGTAAAGTACTAAGTAAATTACTAGATAAATGAACCTTTTCTTCCAAAGTTAATTCAGGTTTACCCCACTATCTGAAAGTAGAGTGCTCCTAGGAAACCTTTGGTAAGCCTAAATGACGTCAAGTGAAGAAGCAGTTACCTTAGGACACGTCTTGCTCACAATGCACAAAATAAATAAAAATAAAGCACAGATGCCCACAGACACACGGATCAGAGCTGCGGCAGCTTGACACTGAGGTGCAGAGTGCAGTTCCCCGGGGAGGAGGCTGTTGGTGCTGCTCTGTTGCTCAGGACGCGCCGCCTCTGTGTCAGATGCAAGTGAAGACTGGTCGCTATTTTCACCTCTCACCTTTTTTTGCAAAAGCAAAGATCCTCTTCAGGTCTCTTTTGGTTGATGAAAACAGGCAGGTTTTTCATAAGAGCAGGCATAAAGTGGCATGAGAATGGCATAAAGTGAATTTTTAAATAGTAGGGGATACCTGTGTAAAGAAAAAGTTCCTTTTTCACTTTCTCCTTTCCCTTTTTCTTTCCCTTTCCCCTGCCATTAAACACGCTCTAAGATGTCCTTTTCATCTCTGCTTGGGCATATCGCATAATCTCTAGTCACTTTGAATGATTAAAGTATGTCTGCTTTTCAGGGCATAAAAAGCTCAGCCCACTTTAAGTTAAAGAGCCTGGTTCACATCTTGCAGCCTCGTGGAGCTTATATTCTAGTGGGAGACAGACCAATAAATATTAAGTGAGAGGAATAGATAAATACATGTTAGAGGCTGATTGATGCTGTGGAGAAAGATAGAAGGATGAAATGTGTGGAGATTGTGACATTTTTGATGAGAGCGGCCAAGAAAAGCCTCACTGAGAAGGTGAGTTTTAAGTCAACAAGGATTTTAAGGTGGTGGAGCACAGACCATATGCACGTTTGAGGAAGAGCATTCCAGGCAGAGGGACACTGGTGCAGAGGCCCAAGGTGGATATGTACAGTAAATGTTGAAGAAAGAGTTGTAGGGCCAGCTGAACAAGGAACAGAGGAGCAGATGAAAGGATAGCAGCAAGTGATACAGTGCCTTTAGGTCAGAGAACTTTAACACAGAGTAGGAAGGGAAGCCTTATTATCATGGAGGGTTTTGACCACAGTAATGTGAGCTGATTTACTATCATTCTGTCTGGCTGTCTTTGACAATAGACTACCGTGGTGGGGTTAGGGTCCCACAGGGAAACAAGGAGGCTACTGTGGTTAAGCTGCCACAGGATGTTGGTGTTTTCAGTCAGGGTTGAGGTGATCGGGAGAAGTAGTAGAATTTGAGGTATGTTTTGAAGATAAAACCAATGGAATTTACAGATGTGGGATAGAGATGAGTGCTGTCAAGGGTGAGGTCTAGGCATTTGCTCTGAGGACCAGCCAAAGTAGGGAAACTTGTAAGAGGAATTGGGATCAGGGATTCAAGTTGGAACATGTTAAACTTTTCAAAATTATTGGATTCAAAATATTAGATTTCAAAGTAAAGACTGTTTAGTAGGCATTTAGATTTATAGCCCTGAAAATCAGCATAGAAAGGTAGGCTGGGGATACAAATTGGGGGTTCCGAGCTTACTGTTGCTATTGAAAGCCATAAAATAGCAGATCAACAAAAGAGAATATGTAGGTAGAAAGGAGAAAAAGTTTAAGGACTGAGCTCTGAAGGACTGGCAATATTTAGAAGTTAGGGAGGTAAGGAATGGCAATAGTGATTGGCATAGTGATAATGGCATTTAATGATTGAGAAGGTGGGGCCAAGAAAGTTAGGAGGAAAACCAGTAAGTACTATGCAGCAGAGAAAGCATATCAAGGAGGAAGAAGTGACTAACTGTGTCTATAAGATGAAGATTGAGAAATGAGCAATCAGAGCAGTGATGAGGTCACTGGGGACCTTGGATGAGAGCTATTCCAGTGGGGTGGGGGCGGTGGTGGTGGTGGTGGTGGTGGTGGTGGTCTTTATTTATTTTCTGGAAGAGAGAGGCTGTCTCTTATACACATCTAGATGTGTATAAGAGACAGATTATACCCTGGTCTCTTCCAGGCTCTCCATGCTTAGCTGCCTACCTGGGGGTTGTGGTGGCGGCTGAGTAGGCAAGAGACTGTTCTCTCCATCAAGGATGATTCCTGCCAGACCCCTCTGATAGAGGCCAGCAGGAACTTTTGGTTCACTTGGGGAAGGAACAGTTTGGTTCAAGTTCCTGAGGGAACAGTCTTAATTCCTTTTTCATTGCCTTTCTTCCACTGGTACCCCTCTCACCATCTCTCCCCCATCTTTTGCCAAGAATTACAGCTGATACCTTCCCTACAGGGGTTAGAAAAGGAGACTAGCAGGGAGTGGCCCCATGAGTCCTCCTAGGGAGGAACTCCAAACTCCACCCACTGTTTAGGGGAAAATAAAAAAAAAAGGAGTTGGGGAGGAAAGACGTTTAGGCTAGGTAGAGGAACACAGCTTATCTTTGGAGAGGAGGGAGAGAGGAAGGGTGGAGGCTGAACTCAGAAAACCGCTCTTCCTAAGTGATTTGTTCCACTCCACTCTAAGAGTCAGGATTCTGTTCCCTTTGAACATAAACGAAAACTGAGGCAACCAAAGGAAGGAATATTAAGCCAGAAGCAACACATTTTCACCCTCTCTCTGAAAAGTCTGTTGAAGAGTCTTCTGTTCTGGGGTCTTCCCTTCTGCTGGGGGTGGGAGGGGGGCGCTGGTGGGTGCTGACTGAGGACCTCGGAGGGATTGGGTACAAGTTTCAGGGAGAACAAAGGGCACCCAGCATCCTGGTACCGTCCCCCCCTCATCCCCTACCAGGCCCAGCATGCCGTCGGCTTCTGCCTCCAAGAGCCGCCCACGGCAGCACTTATTATAGTCTCCGCTGCGTCAGGAGGGTGGGACGCCAAATTAGGGGAACGCTGAGACTCCCCGAGTCCCAGGGAGGGGACTTCAAGGCTGGAGGGGAGGCCTCCCTCGACTGGTGCACACCTGCCCATTTCATCGTCTGTCCTCCATCGGCCTAGCCCTTTCAACCTTCTCCCTGGGCTTGAGGACAGTCAGTCGTTAACTCTAGGGTCCCTAAAGGGCTGGAGGACACAGAGCAGGCGTTTTTCATTGTATCTCCTCTTTAACCTTCGGAAAAAATCCCCACCCCGAAAACCTCAGGAGACTGAATGGAACTCAGAGAAGGCCTGTACCCTCTGCCTCAGCTGACCGGGTCTTTATGTTGAGCCGCTAAATGTTCGGCATGCGTGTAACCAGGTGTGAAGGTGGTGCCTCCACTACCCAGCCCGTCCCCCCACCCACCATACACACCGATCCTCCTCTCCGCTTATCCCCGCTCTTTCTGAGGCGCTCTTGGAGCTACGGTTGCTATGGAGACCGGATGCATTTTGGTATGGGGGGTGGTGTCGATCTGTAGACGTCTTCTTTCTCCTTCCACCTCGAGCTGGAACCTTGGGACTCACTTTTCCGCCGGGCTCCTCCACTCCGTAGATCTCTCTCCACTTGAGGCAAGCCCTCCTTCCACCCACCCTGCTAAGTTTCATGTTTGTCCCCATCCCCAGGGAACACTTTCCAAGTTCACTTTGGGACAGTTAGGCTCAAGTCATGGCCCAGTCAATGCACTGCGCGTGGAAGGTGGGGGTGGGCGACGGGGCTGGGTCGTGGGAAAAGGAACCCGTGCAAGTACCTGGGGAAAACAAGGGGTCTTGGGAAAGGGATTTCAAGGCTCCCCATTTTCCCACGTCAGCCTCCCTGGAATTGACAGTGAATCCGAATTTGCTCCGTTTTCGCCGGGGATTGCCCTTCCATACAACGATTTTTACTCTCTTGCCTAAAGGCCACACCCAACAGTAGCGCTCCCTAACCGAGGTGTGCTGGGGAGGGGGTGCGATGTTGGAGAAGATGAGTCCAAGTTCCAGGAAATCCAGCCCAGGATTTGGGAGGGAAATCCAGTCCTGGATTTTGCACCGCCTTCGCAGACAGCCGTGCTGGTGGAGAGAAGGTGGGGGGGAGATTGGGTGGGGGGGCAGGGGGCCGCCTCCTCCTCACTGTGAGGGGAGCGCCCGGACACAGCGCGCATCTGGACCGAGCCGAGCCCCGGCGAGCCCCCCGGACCCTGCAGGTGGTGGTGGTGGTGGTGGTGGTGGTGGTGGTGGGATAAGAGCTTGTTAGAGGTAACAGAAACGAGAGCTGGAAGCAGTAGAGGAATCCAGGTTAGCTCAAAGATTGAGGAAATGGCATCTTAGTATTCTTGTGGGCATGATTCACCAGAGAGGGAAAAACTGATGCTCCAAGATGGAGTATAGAATTGTTGGAGTGTTGTTCTTTTTGGAAAAGAGAGACTAAGAACTAGTGGAAAGGTGTCGTTAGGACCTGTCTTGCGATTGCCAGCACTTAGCACCCCTTTTCTGCTCAGTTATGACCCCTCGGTGGCTGGTCAGCTACTAGCCTGTAAAATGTTGTGGTTGAATTAGACTGCAGTCAGTCGTATATCCAGCACGCCCCGCCTCCACCTCCCACCCCTCGTTCATCTACCTCCCCGCTAACCCACATCTTGGTTAGCAGGTAGCACCTTTGAGAAAGTTATTCCAAATAGGGCAGCCAACGAGGGCTGAGTTTTTCCTTGTGCTGTGCTAAGTTGCTTCAGTTGTATCCGACTCTTTGTGACCTCATGGACCATAGCCCACCAGGCTCCTTTGTCCATTGGGTTCTCAGGGCAATACTGGAGTAGGTTGCCATTTCCTTTTTCAGGGGATCTTCCCAACCCAGGGATGGAACCCACATCTGTTTTAAGTCCTGCACCTTAGGCTAGGTGTTCTTAGAACACAACCATGAGCTACAGCCCTACGAGCTCTACTCCAAGACGGTGGCAGCTGCTGCTAAGTCACTTCAGTCGTGTCCTACTCTGTCCGACCCCATAGACGGCAGCCCACCAGGCTCCCCCATCCCTGGGATTCTCCCTGGGACACTGGAGTGGGCTGCGGTTTCCTTCCCCAGTGCACGCATGAATGCTAAGTCGCTTCAGTCATGTCCGACTGCACCCCTGTGGAGAGCAGCCCACCAGGCTCCCCCATCCCTGGGATTCTCCAGGCAAGAACGCTGGAGTGGGATGCCATTTCCTTCTCCACCAAGACAGTGGGGAAAACCACATTTCATATCCTGCTGTCATCGCCAGATCCTTAGTGTCTTGTAGCAGAAATAGCATAACTGAGAAGAAAGCAAACTTAAGACCAAGAATTTGCTGTGGGAGTCCCAGCTCTTCCACCACCTGGAAGAGAGGATTTGAGATGGATGACTTACTTTCTGTGAATTGGTTTCTTCAAGTGTAAAGGAGGGGTTGAGCGGCAACCAGATCCTTTTCATGCTGAAATTCTGTGAATCACTGAAGTATAGTAATCCCCAGCCATCTCAAGCATAACATAATTCTGCCAAAAACCAGTGTATCACTGAGGATATTCATTCAGTTTCTTCAGAGGATAGCTTTCCTTATATTGCTCCCCAAATACTTGGGAAATTTGACTGAAGATTAAATTACACATAGTAGCACAGAAATTATAAGAAGAAATGTACGTATAGCAAAACCATTGAAGTCAATAGAGATTTATTCAGATTTCGTCCAAATTCTAGCAGAATGTTTTGTAGCTGTGGGATATATGGAACGTTATTTAACTCTCTGAACTTTAGTTTCCTCATCTAAAAAATAGTGATATAATAATAGTATGTATTATGGACCCGTCAGTGAGATGTGTACTGTGGTGCTCTGAAAAACACTTGGCTTCTTGCGAAGGAAACCTTAGCTGCTGCTTTTATTGTTGTCATCGTCGGTGTGTGGAGAACCTGTGTGGTTTAGAAGCAGCTTAGTAAAGCAGCTATACTGGAAACGTCTGACACTATAGTTTTATAATGATTACTTTGAGTCATCAAGGGAAAAATTAACTTAGAAAAGGAAATGTCATTGAATCAGGTTTAACTGTCTTCTTTTTATAAACAAAACTGGTACTTCATTTTGTATCTTTTTAGTTAGAGCGAAAATCACCTTGAGGAGTATACCTGATTCTCAAATGATTACCGAACAATGAGCCATTACTGTAATTAGTTTCAGTTGTGTATACTTCAGACTTAGAAAATAATGTTTTTTAAAAATATGTTTTCTGTAAATAGGCCATAATAGTAAGATTTTATAGTTCATGTATATCTACCTTTAAAATAGGTTTTTGAAATATACTATAAACATTTTGATTGTACCATCAAGTTTTCTACACTCTTTCTGTATGCACTGTTTTCAGAGTGATTATTGATAACATTGCTTGCTTAATGTTTACAGTCTACAGTGTATGTTTTACCGAATTAAGAATGGCACCCCACTCCAGTACTCTTGCCTGGAAAATCACATGGATGGAGGAGCCTGGTGGGCTGTAGTCCGTGGGGTCGCTGAGAGTCAGCCATGACTGAGGAACTTCACTTTCACTTT
>SJYC01107880.1:0-12285 GCA_006408675.1 Madoqua kirkii
GGGCGCAAGCGGAGGCGGCGGCGGCGGCGGCGACAGCGGAGCCGGGCCGGGGGCTCAGCGGGGTCCGGGGGCTGGGGGCAGCGAGCAGGGCGGCCCCATGGCCGGGCCCCCCTGAGGCAGTCCGGGGGAGTCCCCTCCCCTCCCCAGCTCGGGGGTCTCGGGGCCCCATGAGCCGGGGCGCGGGCGCGCTTCAGCGCCGGACAACGACCTACCTCATCTCGCTGACCCTGGTCAAGCTCGAGTCGGTGCCTCCGCCGCCGCCTTCTCCGTCTGCGGCCGCAGCCGGCGCCCCTGGGACCAAAGGTACAGAGACCGCGGATCCCGGCAGCCCCCGAGGCGCTGAGGAGCCGGGCAAGAAGCGGCACGAGCGGCTCTTCCACCGGCAGGATGCGCTGTGGATCAGCACGAGCAGCGCGGGCGCCGGGGGCGCCGAGCCCCTCGCCCTGTCCCCGGCTCCGGCCAGCCCGGCCCGCCCCGTCTCCCCGGCTCCTGGCCGCCGCCTCTCCCTCTGGGCCGCCCCTCCCGGGCCCCCGCTCTCCGGGGGCCTGAGTCCAGACCCCAAGCCCGGGGGCGCCCCCACCTCCTCCCGGCGCCCCCTGCTCAGCAGCCCGAGCTGGGGGGGCCCGGAACCTGAAGGCCGGGCGGGCGTCGGCGTCCCCGGCTCGTCCTCCCCGCACCCCGGCACCGGCAGCCGGAGGCTCAAGGTGGCGCCTCCTCCGCCGGCTCCGAAGCCTTGCAAGACCGTGACCACGAGTGGCGCCAAAGCCGGCGGGGGCAAGGGCGCCGGTAGCCGCCTGTCATGGCCCGAAAGCGAGGGCAAGCCCAGGGTCAAGGGGTCAAAGAGCAGCGCCGGGACTGGAGTTTCTGCCACCGCCGGCGCCGCAGGGGGAGGAGGAGCGGCAGCCACGACCTCTGGTGGGGTCGGGGCTGTGCCAGGAGTCCGAGGGAAGCTGTCCCCTCGGAAAGGCAAGAGTAAGACCTTGGACAACAGTGACTTGCACCCGGGACCGCCTGCCGGCTCTCCTCCTCCGCTAACCGTTCCAGCCACCCTGACTCCCACCTCTGCTGTCACCGCCGCCTCCGCGCTGCCACCGGGCCTGCACCTCCAATCACTCTGGAGCCTCCAGCTCCCGGGCTGAAACGGGGCCGGGAGGGGGGCCGAGCATCCACTCGAGATCGCAAGATGCTCAAGTTTATCAGCGGCATCTTTACCAAGAGCACAGGAGGGCCTCCTGGTCCCGGGCCCCCTCCCGGTCCGCCGGTCCTGTCTTCCGGCAGCGGGTCTAGGGAGCTGCTAGGTGCGGAGCTCCGCGCCTCCCCTAGTGAGTAGGCCCAGGGCCTGAGGACAGGGAGGGGAGGGCACCTGGAATGCTCAGCTTGGGGTGGAGGAGTGGTGTCCAGGACTGACTGAGAGAAGCTTCTTGGGTGGATGGATGAACTAGGTTCATTTCTCTGCCAAGAACTGGGGCCAAAAGGGTAAGAGGTCCTGGAAACGGGTTGAGTAGGCATTGTGGGACATGAAAGACGACGATGTCAAAGGGACTCAGAAAGCCTCAGAGCTTTCTGGGATAAATAATGCCCTTGGTCAGCATGGCTGTAGGAAATTGCTCCCAGAGAAGCCCCAGACTCCACTCCCAGCTTCAGCTGGCCTCTGGGAGCATGGAAACGGCTTTGCGTTGCCCAGAGGGTTACTGAAGGAGAAAGGAGGTGGGGAAGCCTCAGTTTCCCCTGAGCACTTGGGGTGGGTGGCATCAGAGTGACCTTGCAGACAGTCCTCGCCAGGGACAGGTCTTTTGCTGGGCTGAGAGCAGGCTGGTGAGGTTTCTAGCAGGAAGGGACGGGGTTCTTTCCATTCAGTGAAGGCGAATTGGGCAGTACAGGAGTGCACGGGGGCTGGAACGTGCTGAACACTTGCCTGTGAAGTGAGAGGGGGTGGATAGGTAGCCTCACTCTCCCCCCACCGCCCACCCCAGCCCCAGAGCTCATTGAAATTCCTAGGGGGCCTGACCAGGAGTGACTCAGTGGGGTGGAACTGCTGCAAAGACAATTCTTACTCCTGGAGACTTGGGAGGGGGTACGGAGAAAGTACGGTCTTTTTCCGATTGGGGGGGGGGTGGCGGTGGTGGTGGTGGTGGTAGTGGTGGTGGTGGTCTTTATTTATTTTCTGGAAGAGAGAGGCGAGGCGTCTCGGTTCAGCTCACACTCCCGGGAGAGGTGGCGAGTCCGGGAGCGCAGGCGGCCCCTGGGGTTTGGCTCTCGAGCGGGTGGGAGCAGATGGCTCCGGATCCCAGAGTTCCCGCCGCAGCTGCGGCGCCCCGGGAACGTCCGGCTAGTGTCAGGCGCGGGGGCTGGACCCGGCGGGCGGAAGGAGCATCTTTCCTCTCCCGCCCCCCACCCCCCCACGCTCTATCCCTCCCCAGGCCGGAGGCTTCTCTCGGCCTGGGAGTGGAGCCCGGTTCCCCATCGTTCTTCTGGAGGGTGCTGGTGAGAAGGGTATGAGAGAGGCCTAGAGAAAAATCCAAGCTCCATTCCTTGGGCTGTGAGGAGGGGTCAGGGCCACAGTGCTGTTGACCTTGAAAAGGGGGAATGATATCTTCACTTCAGGTTCGGTTCTATGAAAGGGAGATTGAGGTGGACCCACTCCCTCCTATGTCCCAGTCTCTTTTTCTGGGGACTTACCCTGGGAATCAGTCAGTTTGGTGAGCAGGACACTTTTTTGCCTTCCAGAGGGAAGACCCCGTCCACTGTCAGAGCCTTGGTCCCCCAGTTTGGGGCAGGGACTCACTGTTTGGGGATGTGTTTTAAGGGAGATGCCCACTGAAGTATTTTTGTCTTGCTGGCTCCGTTGCTAAGCAACCACTGAGCGGCAGCAACAGCTGTGGGGAGAGAGACTAGGATGGGAGGACTGGGGACCACTCTCAACTCAGCTTTTCCACAGCTCTCCAGCCCAGGCAGGGCAACTACAAAAGGAGGAGGGGTAACTGAGGGTTGGGAGCCCTCCTTGGCCTGGAGTATCCCTCTTAAGACTCCTTTTCTGTTACAGAAGCTGTGGTCAATAGCCAGGAATGGACTTTGAGCCGCTCCATTCCTGAACTGCGCCTGGTAGGTAACCCAGTCTCCTTGTCTGTATGAAGGTTGATCTCTCTGCTACTGGCACTCCAGCTCTCTCAACTTCACCTCTTCCCTTCCCTCCTTCTATGAGAATGGGGAATAGTTTTCCAGTTCTCCTAAGATTCTACCTTCATAGCACCTTCCTGGGGCTTGATACATCCTCATAACTTTTCCTTCTATAGTTTCCCTTCTTCCTGCTGGTCCATGGTCCTCTTCCAGATTTCTCCTCATTTCTGACTTCTCCCCTTCAGTCCTTCATGTTCTGTTGCCTAGAATTGGGTAAAAATTTCCAACTATTGCCTAGAGCTGTGACATGTCCCTCACCAAACATGCATCTGGTATGTTTCCTAAAAAACAGAACACCAAAAAAAAAAAAAAAAGGCACTGAATTGACATTCTTCAGCTTGTGGTCCACTTCTAGCTTGGGATCATTTCTTACAACACTCGTGGCCTGATCCTTGCAAATGCCCTCCTGACTGATGTCACCCAGGCCCTGTAGAATCCTGCTTGGAAGACTTAACACTGCCAGTCCCTTAGAGTTCTGGAATGTTCAGACTCAGTCATCCTGCCTCTTCTTAATTCCTTGCATCTCTGCTCTACAACCTTTCCTCAGGGTGTGCTGGGTGATGCCCGGAGTGGGAAGTCATCGCTTATCCACCGATTCCTGACTGGTTCATACCAGGTGCTGGAGAAGACAGAGAGTGAGTTCTCAGGAGCCATAGTAACCTAAAGGTTGGGGTCAGGGATCTGGGCAGTGTGATCAATGACTGCAGGTATGGTGACCAGAGGGAAGAATGCAGCCACAACAGCTAAAATACAAGGAGCATGGGGAGATTTGGTGACCTGTGACCTCTGACCTCCTATCACTCCCAACTCTTCTGGACAGGTGAGCAGCACAAGAAAGAAATGTTGGTGGATGGACAGACTCATCTGGTGTTGATCCGAGAGGAAGCTGGGGCACCCGATGCCAAGGTGAGGGATGCGATGATGGGGTAGGCAGGTGGGCTGGGGTCAGCACTGGCCAAAGGAGAGGCCTCTGGTTTCCCAGGTCTCCTTGGGAATAACATCCAGAGAAGTGGACCTGTCTGACCATCCATTTGCTCCCTCACCCTCCGCAAGTTCTCAGGCTGGGCAGATGCTGTGATTTTCGTCTTCAGCCTGGAGGATGAGAACAGTTTCCAAGCCGTGAGCCATCTTCACACGCAGCTGAGCTCCCTTCGGGGTGAGGGACGAGGAGGCCTTGCCTTGGCACTGGTGGGCACACAAGGTAAGGAGGGGCTGGGGAAGCACAGTTTTCAGGGGGGTTGCTACTGGGTATTACCCAGCACAAGTGAGAGCTTGGCAAGGTGTGTGGACAGGGCCACTGGATTTCAGTAACCCTCTGGAAGAGACTGGTCTCTAAATAAGAGTCGTTAAACCAAACACAAACTCCCCAGGGTCTGAGAGAGAAAAGGGGACCTTCCAGGAAGGACAGCTGCAGTGGCCACCTCCTTCCTCTGAGGTGTCACCTGCTTGGCATTCTCACACTGCTGTTTCCTGATGCCACCAGCAAGCCCTCTTCACCAGCAGAGCCAGGAAAAGCTTCTCCAGGACCCACATGTGCGAAGCTGGCAGGTCTTTCTGTCTGGATGCCTGTCCTGCAGGTGGCTGTTTCCACCTGTTGCTTGCCTCTTGGCTTCCTGCTGCAGATGAACAGTCCACCTTTTACCATGGACATTTAGCCTCATCCCGGTTCATATGCTGCCAGGTGTCCTCCCACTCAGTTCAGGACTCACTGAATTTGCAGGGCAGGGGGAGTGCCACTCAGGAGTCTCAGCCGTGTCAGACCTTATCAGGACATTCCAGTCAGCTCTGGAGTGTTCTTTGAAGACTGGCACACCGAGCCCACTCAGCCTACTTGTGATGCAGCTGGGCCCAACATTCAGAAAAGACTATACACTCCCATTGCACCCAGTCATAGGAGGGATATTGTCTCATACCCTATCCCTAGTGGTCCCAGCGGAGAAGGCAATGGCACCCCACTCCAGTACTCTTGCCTGGAAAATCCCATGAGTGGAGGAGCCTGGTGGGCTGCAGTCCATGGGATTGCAAAAAGTTGGACGCGACTGAGCGACTTCACTTTCACTTTTCACTTTCATGCCTTGGAGAAGGAAATGGCAACCCACTCCAGTACTCTTGCCTGGAGGATCCCAGGGACGGGGGGGGGGGGGGGACCTGGTGGGCTGCTGGACCCCTATGGGGTCACGCAGAGTCGGACACAACTGAAGCAGCTTAGCAGCAGCAGCAGCAGTCCCAGACTAGGACTAGAACCCAGAAGAAAGGAAATCAGCAAAGTGGACATGGGCGCCCTCATCCACCACTCCTTCTGTCTCGTCCCCTCAGACAGGATCAGCGCTTCCTCCCCCCGCGTGGTGGGCGATGCTCGCGCCAGGGCTCTGTGTGCTGATATGAAGCGCTGCAGCTACTATGAGACTTGTGCAACCTATGGGCTCAATGTGGATCGGGTGTTCCAGGAGGGTGAGCTTGGCCATCCCTTGCATGTGTTGGGGAGCGGGGGACTTGGATATTCCTCAAGGTCTCACCTCCAGACCTCCCTCTGTGAGTGACAGGAAATTAGCCTGCGTAGGAGGGAGGAGGGACCAGGGAGGCCAGAGATTTGCTTAATAGCCACAGGTCCTTCTGGGCAGGAGGAGCTGGCAAGGCCACAGGTGCCATGAAGGCCACAGTGACAAGGAAGTTGGAGCTTGTTATCTCCTGGGCATTTCTCAAAATTGGGCACGAAAGGGTGGTCTTGGGTATCTGCCCTGCTCATGCCTTCTTCCCCTCCCCTCCCCTAGTGGCCCAGAAAGTGGTGACCTTGCGAAAGCAGCAGCAGCTTCTGGCTGCCTGCAAGTCCCTCCCCAGCTCCCCAAGCCACTCAGCAGCTTCCACTCCTGTAGCTGGGCAGGTGAGTCAGGATTTCATGGTCCAAAGAAGGGCTGGTGGGAATTAGAGGAGGGGCTGGTGATCCAAGGAGAGGCACAAAGAACCCAAGGAAGTTGTGGGGTGAGGGCAGATGGAAATGGTGGTGACAGTAGAAAATGCATCAGACTGGAAATGAACCAGGTTTGAAACACCATTTGCAGTGTCCTTGAGCAACTCACCTAAACATCCCAAGGTTGTCAGGAAAATTGTATGGCATAATACTTGTGAAGTCAGCCTTTGCAAAATCTAAAGCACTGTGACAATGCTAGTGAGGAGTTTTATTATTAATGATAATACAAATAAATGGTGATGAGATGAGGGACTGTCTCAAATTCCTCATCACTTGATGTAACTGTAGCCTGGTGGGCTGGGGGCCCCTCAGCGGTTCTGAGCCTTCTGTTTGCCTGCAGGCTGGTAACGGGGGCCACACTAGCGACTACTCTTCCTCTCTCCCGTCTTCACCCAATGTCGGTCACCGGGAGCTCCGGGCTGAGGCAGCTGCAGTGGCCGGATTGAGCACCCCAGGGTCCCTGCACCGGGCAGCCAAGCGTAGGACCAGCCTTTTTGCGGTATTGGACAGTCTAACCCCCTATCCGCCTGTCCCCTGTTACATGGCTATCTTCCCTGGTCCCTAAATCTCTCTGTTGGCCCTTCATCTGTCTCTCATGTCCCTCCATCAGCATATCCATCCTCTAATTGATGCCAATAACCATTCCAGAATCGTCGGGGCAGTGACTCTGAGAAACGGAGCTTGGACAGTCGGGGAGAGACAACGGGAAGTGGGCGAGCCATCCCCATCAAACAGGTGGGTGGTCCAGGGACTGGAGTTGGGCTGGAGAGAGCTGGTCTTCACTAGGTTTTCTCCCACATGTCTCTTTCCATTCTTCAGAGCTTCCTACTAAAGAGAAGTGGCAACTCCTTGAACAAAGAATGGAAGAAAAAATATGTGACCTTGTCCAGTAATGGCTTCCTACTCTACCACCCCAGCATTAATGTGAGTGCCAGAGACTGGATGGGCTACAGTGGCTGGCCTTGGGTGCACTTCTATCTCTTCCAATTTGTGCCTCTAGCAGATATCAACACTGCTTCTGGGAAGTGCCGTCCTCTGCTTTTTACTTTAGCAAAACATCTGTTAGGCAGCTACCATGTGCCCATGCTGCAGACAGAAATGTAAATCCATCTCCTGAGGACTTGCAATCTAGTGCGAGCAGATAGAGAAAAGACCTCTACTTGGCCTGCCATTCAGGGATGCTTTCTGGGGGAGACAGTGCTGGGCCCAGTCTGTTGGGCTCATCCCAACCCAGTCAGCTCCCAGAGTCCTCTCTCCAGTCCCTCTCTGCCCATAATATTGGCTGCCTCCCAGCACTACTGAGGACCCCAACATTCCCTACACTCTCAACCCCTATACTCCTATAGGATTACATCCACAGTACCCATGGCAAGGAGATGGACTTACTACGAACAACAGTCAAAGTCCCTGGCAAGCGGCCCCCAAGGGCCATCTCTGCTTTTGGCCCCTCAGCCAGCATCAATGGGCTGGTCAAGGACATGAGCACTGTCCAGATGGGAGAAGGTCCTGGTGAGTGGGGCTGCTGACAGAGAGGCAGGAGAGGGGTCAGGGCTAGGAAAAAGAGGAGGAAGGAAGAGGGAAATGGGACTGGTTAAATGGGAAGGTGGGTAATGATAAGGGACCACGTAAAGAATCACTCAAAGACTGACTCACTGAGGATATATTTTCTTCCCCATCTGACAGAAGCCACCACTCCTACCCCAAGCCCAAGCCCCAGCCCTAGCTCCCTGCAGCCACCACCAGACCAGACATCCAAGCACCTGCTGAAGCCAGACAGGAGCCTAGCACGAGCCCTCAGCACCGGTCAGTAGGGAATCACCCTCCATTGCTGTCTTCCAGATCCAGAAGGGATGCGGTGGGAACTAAAACTGGGGTGGGAGCTTGGAGGCTGGACTCAGTGAATAAGTGGACACCCCAAGCACTGACTGGGCACCCAGGCACCAAGCTCAGTCATACTGTGTTTAGCATAATGGCTAAGACAAGTGGGTTCTAGAGCTAAGCTGCCTGAACTTGAACTTGAATCCTGGCTTGCCACTTGGGCAAGTTACTTGACTCTCCACATCTCAGTTTCCTCATCTGTAAAATGGAGATAATAGTTTCTACCTCAGAGGGTTGCTTTGAGGCTTAAACTGAGAATTTTGTCCTGCACATAGCCAGCCATCAATATCTGGAATGTTTGGAAATATGTATTTTTTAAACAAATAGCAAGTAACATTGTAACAACTGGTCCTCACAACAACCTTGTTGGGTCAAGATTATTATCCCCATTTTAGGGATGAAGAAACTGAGACTCAGAAGATTAAGTGACTTGCTCAAGGTCTCAAGGCCAGTAAGTGGCAGAGCCAGGATCTGAGTACAGGTCTGACTCTAAACCACTCATCTGCCCTCCTCCCCAGGATTGATCAAAGGGGACCTCCTAGAGAGGGATGGCTGAGGAAGGGGACCCTAAAATGCCAAATCTAGTTCAGGGGAGACAGGCTATGGAGAAATCAGGGAATCTGTGGAGGGGGCAGCTGAGGCAGCTGTGTTCCCCTCCCCAAGACTGTACCCCATCTGGAGACCTGAGCCCCCTGAGTCGGGAACCCCCTCCTTCTCCCATGGTGAAGAAGCAGAGGAGGAAAAAGTTGACAACACCATCTAAAACTGAAGGCTCGGCTGGGCAGGCTGAAGGTGAGGCCCTGGTGGGCAGTTTCACTCTCACCCTGGACCCTCAGCCCCAAACTCCAGGTCACCCCTGCAGGAGGAGGAAAGGTGCCCGAGAGGAGTGCTTGACTATCATCACCACTCTGAACATTAGTTAGTGAAAAATGGACGGATGCCCCTCAGCCCCTGTGCTTCCTCCTATTCCCCAGCCAATGCCTTTTATGGCAATAGCCCCAGCCCCTGCTCTCAATGGCCTCTGTAAGTCTGTAGCTCTTGCTCCCTCTCCTAATGACCCTCTAGTTCATGTTCCAGACCCAACTCTGCTTAACACCCCAGCCCCTGTGCCCAGAAGGCCCCATTATCCCCAAGGACTCAGTCCCTGACTTCAGTGACCTCCCCCAGTGACTCTTCAGCTCCTGGGGTCTACCCATCAGCTCCTGTTCCCGATAACTTTCTGTGATTGCCAAGCTCCCACAACAGCCTTTGACTACAGTGATTTCCATTCCTGCCTCCCTGTGACTTCCCACAGGCCCATGAGACTCTTCCTGAATCTCAGGGACCCCTCACCTCTGGCCTCTGAACTCCTGCCCCCCTTCCCCATGTTCCCTCAGATCCTGGTCACCCCTTCCCCTCCCAGAGACCCGGCTCCTCATTGGTCATGATACCTGGTCCCTACCGCCCCTGCTCTCTGCCGGGTGCTCAGACCCAGGTTCCAGATCTGCCTACTCTCATGGCTCTTGGCTTCCGCTCCTCTCTGCTCGGGGGCCACTGACTTTAGTTCTGCTTTCTCTCCCCATCTGTCTGTCCTGCTTTGTCTCTGGCACTCTCTGTCACTATCTCTCTCTCCACCTCTCCATTTGCCTCTCTTTTTTCTCCTTTCTTGGTCTCTTTCTCTGTTTTGCTCTCCATTCTATCTCTATCTCCTTTGCTTCGGGAAACCAGCCAAGCGCAAAATGTGGAAACTAAAATCCTTTGGTAGTTTAAGAAATATTTATAAAGCAGGTAACAAGTGGGGAGCTGGGTGGGGCGCTGAGCTGGGGTGCAGAGGGGTGGGGGTGCCGCTGCCTTCCCCTGCATGTGCTCGGGCTTCCTGCTCTCCCGCACCCTCTGCTTCCCCAACCACTCTGCTCCACTCCCAGGGGCTTGGGATGGATCTCTGGGAGGAATGGTTTGGGCGAGGCAGCTCCTGTTTGAATTCTGTCCCTAATGACCCCATCCCATCCCCCCACCTAGAGGAAAACTTCGAGTTCCTGATCGTGTCCAGCACTGGTCAGACATGGCACTTTGAGGCAGCCAGTTTTGAGGAGCGGGACGCCTGGGTTCAGGCCATCGAAAGTCAGATCCTAGCCAGTCTCCAGTGCTGTGAGAGCAGTAAGGTCAAGGTAAAGGGTCGGGTGTTGGGCGGAAAGCAGAGGTGAGTGTAGAAGGCGTCCGGAGAAGGGCTCAGAGGGAGGTCTGACTAATTCCAACCCTTTCTGCAGCTGCGCACAGACAGCCAAAGCGAAGCCGTTGCCATCCAGGCAATCCGGAATGCCAAGGGGAACTCAATCTGCGTGGACTGCGGCGCCCCCAGTGAGCACAAGGGGGCAGTGGAGAGAGCCGGGAGGGAGTGTGGTTCGCTAGAATTGGTGAATGCTGCTGGGTGGCCCGTCCAGCTGCTCGGCCAGGGAGCTGACCCCTGCATTCCGTCCCCAGACCCCACGTGGGCCAGCTTGAACCTGGGCGCACTCATCTGCATCGAGTGTTCTGGCATTCACCGGAACCTGGGCACACACCTGTCCCGCGTTCGCTCGCTCGACTTGGACGACTGGCCGCGGGAGCTGACCCTGGTGCTGACAGCCATTGGCAACGACATGGCCAACCGCGTGTGGGAGAGTGACACGCGCGGCCGCGTCAAACCCACGCGGGACTCTTCGCGGTACGCGCGCAGAAGAGGGGTGGGGGCGACTTAGTGTGTGCAGCTCCCAGGAGGGTCACCTGGGTAGGGAGCAGAGGTCTTGGGGTGGGAGGTCCCTAGAGCCTATCCTGTTGATCTCTGGTCCTGCAGGGAGGAGCGTGAGTCATGGATTCGCGCCAAGTACGAACAGCTGCTGTTCCTGGCGCCACTGGGCACTTCCGAGGAACCGCTGGGCCGCCAGCTGTGGGCCGCGGTGCAGGCCCAGGACGTGGCCGCCGTTCTCCTGCTTCTGGCCCACGCGCGACACGGGCCGCTCGACACCAGCGTAGAGGACCCGCAGCTTCGCTCCCCACTTCACCTGGCGGCCGAGCTCTCCCACGTAGTCATCACGCAACTGCTGCTGTGGGTAAGTGGACCGGGGATGTTGTAAAGGGGTCTTTGAGGGTTCCGTCTGGGAAACAGGCAGGCGCGCGGTGGGCGGGGCGAGATCCCCAAACGCACCCTGTGGAAGTGGGCCTGGCGATCCGGGGGAGCCGGAGGGAGGGGATTGGCCCCGGGGACGCACCGTAACGCGGCCGCTCCGCCCCCTCTAGAACGGCGCCGACGTGTCCGCCCGCGACGCGCAGGGCCGCACCGCGCTCTTCTACGCTCGCCAGGCTGGGAGTCAGCTGTGCGCCGACATCCTTCTCCAGCACGGTTGCCCGTGTGAGGGCGGCAGCACGGCCACCACTCCCAGCGCGGCCACCACCCCCAGCATTACCGCCACGCCCAGCCCCCGCCGCCGGAGCAGCGCCGCCAGCGTGGGCCGAGCCGACGCTCCAGTCGCGCTGGTATAGTTGCGCCGCCGGAGAGACACCCCCACCCCCACACGGGCCGGGCACGACCACACCGGGTGGACCGCTGGACAGATGCACCCACTCACCTCTCCGATCCGCACCTCGTTCCCGCGGGAGCACTTCTTCCCCCACACCATCCCCGCAAGAGGGCACAGCCCCCGCGCCTCCCGGAAGACACAAACTCACTTCCCTTTCCCCAACGAGGCATGGAGACCCCAGCTTGACACGCCCCCTCGCCACTGTTTCCACACTCGGATTGCTCTGGGTCTACCCGCTGGAGGGACTCCCCCGCCGAGGTCCCTGCTCCTGGCCGTTTGGATGTGCCCGCTCACGCCCCCTAGGGGTGGGGGAGAGGACTAAGTCCTGCTTGTGTTCGATTATCCCACGGCGGGAGCATTTACCCAGGCTGGCTCCTGGGGCGACGCCACGCCACAGGGAGGGGTTAGTACGTGGGAAGGCTAGCCCTGGGACTTGGGGCCAATAAGGGGGACCCTACCCCTTCCATGCTAATCTCACTGCCCAGTGAAGGGGGAAGGGCAGCGAGGGGCAGGACCCCTGCTGCCCATGGGGTAGGGGGTCCCCAACCCTTTCCGTGAAAGGGACCAAGAGGAGTGGAAATCAGGACGTTCCCCCCACATCCACCCATGGATGGAAACTAAAGGGTCGGGGGAGCAAAACACCTGGGTCCCTCCTCACTATCTTGGGAGGGAGAAGGGACGGAGCAAGAGCGGGCTAAGGGGGACTGGGTTGGGGAACAAAGCAAT
>SJYC01107881.1:0-14468 GCA_006408675.1 Madoqua kirkii
CCCCACCCGTCCCATCCCCAGAAAGGGGATGGTGGGGTGAATTTACCTGGCCCAGCCCCGCCTCCCTCAATCAACCCAGCCCTTGGGCCGTCTGTGTCAGTGGTTTCCGGTCTTTTTTTTTTTTTCTCCTGGCTAAAATATTTTGCAGAGGACCAGGTAATTGGGGAGAGAAGAGGGGCGGGGGCAGCAGGGGATACTACCCCCTCATCTCCTCCAAGGCAAGTGGTGTGAATCTTCATCAACAGCAATTAAAGAGGAAGTGATTTTGTCTAGGGGGTGAGCTGCTGGTCTGTTCTTGAAGAGCTGGGTCAGGGAATGGCCTTGGTTAGGCTGGGGAACTGGAGGTTGGAGAGGGCTAGGGCGGGTGCCTCCTGCTGGGGCTGGTGGCAGGGCAGTATCTAGGGGGAAGAGGTGGAAGGTCAGGTACTCCATCATGTGCAACAGTTCCAGGAGTGGAAGGAGACAGGCAAGTCAGAGCAAAAGTGGGGATCCAGGGAGTAGAGAAGTCACTAACTCCCAAGATGATTCCTGTTCTGGGCAGGAGTTGGGGTGTGAAGTTTAGACAAGACGGGAGGGCCTGCTTGGAGGAATGAGGAGATAAGGTCGCTTTGGTTAAAAGCAAGAACTTTGGAGTCAAATCTGGTTTTGACACCAGTACCTCCTTTTTCATTGTTAAGTGATCTTGCATAGGTTATCTTGGTGGCATCTGTTTATTTGTAATCTGAACAATATGTGCTCAGAGGGCACTTGGTCAGGGCTCCAGCTTCAGCCCTGGAGGACCACCCCAGGCTAGACTACTCACTTTGAGCATCTGGTACCAGAAGTAGAGCTTTAGAGTAGAGTCCGTCTCCTGGCAGGGAGGGAAGAGCTGGGAGATCTCCCAATCACAGATGTCACAAACTCCAGCTCCGCTGAGGCAGACATCTACCCACCCCCATGACATGCACAAGACTGCAAGGACATGGCAGCCTGAGGCCCGCACCGTGCCAAGAGCTGCAGCATTTTGTGTTACGCACGTAGCCAGTCCTGCTGTTCCTTGTCTGCAGCTGAAAGCATTCGACCTGGTATAGGGGCCAGATGGGGGTGCTGTTGGGCCAGCAACCTGGGCACAGCCACACACATGTTGTCAGCCACTTTGATAAACCAGTCTATGGCCCATTGTCTTCCGGTGGAGTTGGTTCTGGCCCCCCAGGCACACTCAGCCTCATGGGGGACATTCAGCTACAGGTGCGCCAGTGAGCTGATTGCATGAAGGAGCCCAGATCCCACTCACACGGGAGGCACTGCTTCTGCGGGGTCCTAGGCTGGGTGACCTCCTAGCACAGCAGCCTGACCCAGGAGAAGGTGGAGTAGGGGCTGCAGATGTAGTCGCAGGTGTGTGGTCTGGGAAGGCGAAGCAAGAGGAAGAGAGGCACGTAGCAAAGACTCAACTGGGAGACCCAGCCACCATGCCCTCCTTTATCAGAGCCCCTAGATGCCCTCACTCCATTCTCACTTTCTTTTTTGGTAGCAAAAGCTCCCTCCCTTCCTCAGAAGCTTGAATGTGAGGGATTGTGGGAAGGAAACAAGGACCTTGGAGAGAATGAATGACCACAGGGAGCCAGAGGCGAGTGGGATGTTCCTTTCGTCTCTTAGCAGTGAAAGGTGGCCAAGGTGTCAGCAGTCCCACATCAGATTCCCACACTAAGGACTCCACTGGCATCCTGGCCTGTGGGAAATGTAAAAGGTGGTCCTCCAGACTGTGGCAGAACAGGACTCTAGAAGTGGATTCCCTGCGAGCTGGAGGTGCGCTGCTACCCCTAACGTCCACGCCGACTCCCCAGTTCCCCTAGGGGTCCTCACCTGATTCCTGCTGCTATCTGCTCTCCCCTCTTGCAGTTACCATCTGCCATACATCCTGCTCCCCTCCTCTTGTTTGCCTTAGCACAGCTGGGAGTTTCACCAGAAGCCAAAGGAAAGTAAAAAGGAATTTATTATTGAAACTACAAAATGTTTAAATCTAGCAAAGTCTCTAGAACTCTATTTTCTTTTTTATTATTTTTATTTTCTATTGAATTATATAGTTGATTTACAATGTTGTATTAATTTCTGGTGAACAGCAAAATGATTCACTTACATATACATATATATGTGTATGTATACACACACATGTATATACATGTGTATTTTCCATTATGATTTATTACAGGATATTTAATATAGTTTGTTCCCTGTGCTATACAGTAGGACATTGTTGTTTATTTTATGTATAACAGTTTGTGTCTGCTAATCCCACACTCCTAATTTATTCCTCCCTCACCACTTTCCCCTTTGGTAACTATAAGTTTGTTTTCAATATCTATGAGTCAGTTTTTGTTTTATAAATAAGCTCATTTGTATCATATCTTAGACTCCACATATAGGTGATATCATGTGATATTTATCTTTCTGATTTACAGAGTATAATTTCTAGGTCTATCCATGTTGCTACAAATGGCACTATTTCATTCTTTTTTTATGGCTAAGTAGTATTCCAGTGTGTGTGGGGGGGTGTGAGTATGCCACATCTTCTTTATCTGTTTATCTGCCAGTGGACATTTAGGCCGCTTCCATGTTTTGGCTATCATAAACAGTGCTGCAATGAATATTGAGCTACATGTATCTCTTGGAATTAGTTTTCTCTGCATATATACCCAGGAATGGGATTGCTGGATCACATGGCAACTCTTTTTTTTTTAAGGAACCTCCATACTGTTTTCCATACTGTTACACCAATATACATTCCCACCAACACTGAAGGAGTGTTCCCTTTTCTCCACACCCCCTCCAGCATTTATTATTTGTACACATTTTAAATGAAGGCCATTCTGACCAGTGTGAGGTGATGCTTCATCATAATTTTGATTTGCATTTCTCTAATAATTAGCAATGTTGAGCATCTTTGCATGTGCCTACTGATCATTTGTGTCTCCTTTGGAGAAATGTTTAAGTCTTCTACCCATATTTTGATTCAATTGGTATCTATTGTTGTTATTGAGTAGTATGAGCTATTTGTATATTTTTGGAAATTAAGCCTTGTCAGTTGCATCATTTGCAAATATGTTCTCCTAGTCTATAGGTTGTTCTTTCATTTCATTTATGGTTTCCTTTGCTGTGCAAAAGCTTATGTTTGATTAGGTCCCATTTTCATATTTTTGCTTTTATTTCTATTGCCTTGAGAGACTAACCTATGGAAACAATATGATTTATGTCAGAAAATGTTTTGCATATGTTCTCTTCTAGGAATTTTATGGTGTCATATCTTATATTTAGGTCTTTAAGCCATTTTGAATTTATTTTTGTGTGTGGTGTAAGGGAATGTTCTAACTGCATTGATATATATTCAGCTGTCCAACTTTTCCAACACCGCTTGCTGAAGAGACTGCCTTTTTTTTCATTGAACATTCTTGCCTCCTTTGTCAAAGATTAATTGACCATAGGTGTATGGGCTTGTTTCTGGGCTCTCTATTCTGTTGCATTAATCCATATGTCTGGGTTTTTTTTTGGTTTGTTCATTTTTCTGGTTTGCCAGTACCACGCTGTTTTGATTACTGTAGCTTTATAGTATGGTCTGAGGTCTGATAGGGTTATGTCTCTAACTTTGTTCTTTTTCCTTAGTATTGTTTTGGGAATTCTGGATCTTTTATGGTTCTGTATACATTTTAGGACTATTTGTTCCAGGTCTGTGAAACCTGTCATCGGTGTTTTGCATTAAATTTGTAGATTACTTTGGTAGTGTGGCCATTTTAATAATATTAATTCTTCCAACCCAAGATCTTAGGCTATATTTCCATTTCTTTGGATCATCTTCAGTTTCCTTTATCAACGTTTTCTAGTTCTCAGCATGTAGGTCTTTCACCTTCTTGGTCAGGTTTATTCCTAAGGTGTTTTTTTTGTTTTTAATAATGTTACTTGAAAAGGGATTTTTTTTTTTTACTTTCCCTTTCTGACATTTCATTGTTAGTGTAAAGAAATGCAACAGATTTCTGTATGTTTATCTTGTATCCTGTATCTTGCTGAACTTATCAGTTCTAGTAGTTTTTGTGTAGTGTCTTTAGAATTTTTGACCTAGTATAATGTTATCTGCATAAATGAAAGTTTTACCTCTTTCTTTTAAATCTGGATACATTTTATTTCTTTTCTTTGTCTGATTGCTATGGCTAGGACTTCCAATACTGTGGTGAGAGTGGGCATCCTTGTCTTCTTCCAGATTTTAGCAGGGAGGCTTTCCACTTTTCACCATTGAGTATTATATAATCTGTGGGTTTGTTATAAATATGGCTTTTATTATGTTGAGATCTGTTCCTTCTGTACCCACTGTGGTAAGAGTTTTCTTTAAAATCATGGATAGATGTTGAATTTTATTAGATGCTTCTTTTCATCTATTGAGATGATTGTGTGGTTTTTGTCTTTTCTTTTGTTGATGTGGTGTATCACATTGATCTTTGTATCCTTGTCCCAAGGGCTATCCTTGTCCCAAGGATGAATCCATCTTGACTGTGGTACATGATCTCTGTTGGATTCAGCTTGTTAATATTTCGTTGAGAATTTCTGTGTCTATATTCTTCAAAGATATTGGCCTGTAACTTTTTTTGTAGTGCTTTTGTCTGAGTTTGGTATCAGAATGATGGAGGCTTCATAGAATGACTTTGGGACTGTTCTCTCCTCTTTAGTCTTTTGGAAGAGTTTGAGAACGATCAGTATAATTTCTTCTTTTATAAGTTTGGTAGAATTCCCCAGTGAAGCCATCTGGTCATGGGCTTTTGTTTGCAGGGAGTTGTATTTTATTATTGTTTTTAAATTACAAATTCTATTTCACTTCTAATGGTTGGGTTATTCAAACTAGTTCTTTTTGATTCAGTTTTCATGGGATATATTTCTAGAAACTTGTCCATTTCATCTAGGTTGTCTAATTTTTGGCACTTGTTTGTAGTATTTTTTACATTTTGAAAATTTCTACAGTATTGGTTATTTCTCCTCTTTCATTTCTTATTTGATTTGGGTCCTTTCTCTTTTCTTTTTGGTGAGCCTGGACAGAGGTTTGCTGATTTTGTTTACCCTTTCAAAGACTCAGCTCTTGGTTCATTGACTTTTTCTATTGTTTTTTTAAATCTCTATTTTATTTACTCTCTAATCTTTATTTTCTTCCTTCTGCTTGTTTTAGATTATTCTTTTTCTTTCTCCAGGTTGATTACTTGAGATTTTCCTTGTTTTCGGAGGAAGGTCTGTATGGTTATGAACTTCCTTCTAAAGACTGCTTTTAATGCATCTCATAGATTTTGTATGGTTATGTTTTCATTGTCATTCGTCTCAAAGTATTTTTAAATTTTCTCTTTGATCTCATCATTGACCCATTTTTTTTTTTAGTACAACATTGTTTAATCTCTGTGTAATTTTTTTTCATTTCTCTTTTTTTGTGGTTGATTTCCAGTTTCATGCTTTTATAATCAAAAAAGATACTTGAAATTTCTGTCCAATTAAATGTTTTGAGGCTTGTTTTGTGTCCTAGTATATGGTCTGTCCTCGAGAATATTCCATATGCACTTATATGCACTGTTTTTTCTGATGATGTTAAGATTTTATGCCTATCAAATCAAAGATAATCCTCCTGCCCCAGCCTATCCCCATGCTCCCATTCTACAAAATTCTGCTAGAGCTTCTGATCAGCTTCTGATGGTATTCCTTCTATGACTGTTATCTCCAAATACCTTCCAGTCTCTTCAGAACTCAGCAGCTGGTTTATTATGTCATTGAGTACTTCCTATGGGTCAGGTACTTTGCTAAGAGCACAACACACACACTATCTCATTCAATCCTCACAACCACCCAAGGCCAGTATAGTTGTCCACAGTTTACCCAGGAGGAAACAGCACTGCAAAAATTAAACAGCTTGGTAAAGGCCCTACTAATATTAAGTGGAGGGGTGAGAATTTGAATCTACCATTCTGCCTGCAGCTGCACTTGTGGTAGTGTCTTAGATCCCTCTCCTTAAGAAGCACAAGTGGATCTGGGGTTGCAGGGTTTTAGAAGCCTCAGTTCAGTTCAGTTCAGTCGCTCAGTCATGTCTGACCCTTTGTGACCCCATGAATCGCAGCACGCCAGGCCTCCCTGTCCATCACCAACTCCCAGAGTTCACTCAGAGCCTACCCATTTGTAATTTTAAATAAAACAATTTAAGCATAACTTGCTCAGCAAGTATAAGACCACTTTCAGCAAGAAGAGGGTCAGCCTCATACAGCTTCCTTCCCCAGCTGAATCTTTTTGTCCACTTTTGGAGACCTGGGAGTTTCACGCCCTCTATTTCTTATCTCATGAGTCAGTGAAGTTGTCAGCAGAAATGCTGCACACCTGAGAGATGCAGACAGAGAAAGAAAGTAGGAGAAGCGGGGGACCTACATTTGCACTTGGTAGTGAGGAAGAGATGGAGACACCTAACCAGGCCACCAACCATTGGCACACTGTGGAGCTGGCCTGTGTGAGTGGCAGCCCTCTCTCTGGGCATGACCAAAGCTAGAGGTCTTTTCTGGGAAATGAAGTGGTATGGCTGGCAGGTATGGGGATGGAGTCTGCAGCACACACACTCTAGCGAGAGTGCAGCAGGAGGATCCCCATGGTGGGGTAACTTACGTACCCTGTGGCTTTTGGGACATAAAGGGGGAGAAGGAACAGAAATGCAGAGATGAGGAAAAGGAGGGAGACTAGCACTGGAACTGCCTCAGTCCTGGCCAGGCCGGCAGGCTTTGCTCCACTGTCCTGGCCTCTTCTGCATGCCCCAGATCCACTGCCACTGCCCTGGCTGTGAAGCACAGAAAAGGATCAGGGAGCATGCCCTCCATCCTAGGAGAGCACCAGGTCTCCTCTACTGAGCCCCCCACCCTCAAAGAAAAAGACTGATGGTTTGATGGTCCAGTTCTTTATTTAGAAACCTGATTGTTCTAAAACATGGTAGGTGGGTCTGTAGCCTACCCTTTTCGTGGGATTGTGTCAGAGGTGGTGGGCAACTTTCTTCCCATTTTCTCAGCAATAGAGACAAGGTGCTCCCACTCAGAAGCACAGATTTGTAGGGAACAGTGTGGAAAGGGAAAGGGGCAGGACACCTCAAGCTGATCTGGGGGAAGCAGGGAGGTGATTCTCAACAGGAGTGGGGCGGGGGGGGGCTACCTCTGAGGGTCTGCTGACTGGCCCCACTCTTCTTGCTCTCCCTGCTCTACTCAAAAGATCTCAAAATGTTCGTTAGGGAGGGGAAAGGAACCCACAAGCTGGGGGATGACAGCAGGGGAAGCCAGGAGGGAAGGAAGAGGGTGTGGGGAGAACCAGGGATAGTAGATCACACAGGCCTGGGAGGCCTCCAGGTCTCAGCAGTAGCAGCAGCACTTGCCCCACAGCCCCTTGACACCCCAGGAGGGCCTCGGGGCTCACAGCTCAGCTCTCTGCTGTTTTGCCTTCAGGGCCCTGAGGGTTGTGAGAGACAGAGGCAGGGCCAGTTTAGAAGACTCCGGACTCTTTGGCAAGCTGATGGCGGTGGTCTCAGAAGTCAAATTCATCCAGGTCCCCAGTGCCCTCCCCGCCTGGGGAGCCCCACACCCGGCGGTAATTGCTCTCCAGCTCTTTCTGCCGCTGCCGCTCTTTCTGCGCCTCTTCAGCTCCCTGCACCTGGGGGAAGGCCACACGGTGGGGTAGGGAGGTGGGATAAGCAGAGGCTGAAGCAGACACTGGAGGATGGGGGTAGGGGGCGGGTGGGCAGTGGTTGGTGGGGAGGCAGGAGCCAGCCACTCACACAGGTGACTTGTAGGGCTCTTGCTGAGGGCTCAACACTCAGAACTGAGCCTCGTCTTACAGATGAGGAAACTGAGACTCAGGTAGAGGCGAGGCTGGGGGCTGCCTGGAGGACTCTAAGCCTCACCCTCAACCCCTCAGCCTGCTGGGGGACAGGGAAGGCAGGAAGTCCAGGACTCAGGGGTGGGGTGCCTCTCACCAAGATATTGAAGAAAATCTCCTTGAGGTTTTTCGTGTCCTCATCAGTCAGCCAACGTGCATCATGCCACTGCCCTGGCTGTGAAGCACAGAAAAGGATCAGGGAGCATGCCCTCCATCCTAGGAGAGCACCAGGTCTCCTCTACTGAGCCCCCCACCCTCAAAGAAAAAGACTGATGGTTTGATGGTCCAGTTCTTTATTTAGAAACCTGATTGTTCTAAAACATGGTAGGTGGGTCTGTAGCCTACCCTTTTCGTGGGATTGTGTCAGAAGTGGTGGGCAACTTTCTTCCCATTTTCTCAGCAATAGAGACAAGGTGCTCCCACTCAGAAGCACAGATTTGTAGGGAACAGTGTGGAAAGGGAAAGGGGCAGGACACCTCAAGCTGATCTGGGGGAAGCAGGGAGGTGATTCTCAACAGGAGTGGGGCGGGGGGGGGCTACCTCTGAGGGTCTGCTGACTGGCCCCACTCTTCTTGCTCTCCCTGCTCTACTCAAAAGATCTCAAAATGTTCGTTAGGGAGGGGAAAGGAACCCACAAGCTGGGGGATGACAGCAGGGGAAGCCAGGAGGGAAGGAAGAGGGTGTGGGGAGAACCAGGGATAGTAGATCACACAGGCCTGGGAGGCCTCCAGGTCTCAGCAGTAGCAGCAGCACTTGCCCCACAGCCCCTTGACACCCCAGGAGGGCCTCGGGGCTCACAGCTCAGCTCTCTGCTGTTTTGCCTTCAGGGCCCTGAGGGTTGTGAGAGACAGAGGCAGGGCCAGTTTAGAAGACTCCGGACTCTTTGGCAAGCTGATGGCGGTGGTCTCAGAAGTCAAATTCATCCAGGTCCCCAGTGCCCTCCCCGCCTGGGGAGCCCCACACCCGGCGGTAATTGCTCTCCAGCTCTTTCTGCCGTTGCCGCTCTTTCTGCGCCTCTTCAGCTCCCTGCACCTGGGGGAAGGCCACACGGTGGGGTAGGGAGGTGGGATAAGCAGAGGCTGAAGCAGACACTGGAGGATGGGGGTAGGGGGCGGGTGGGCAGTGGTTGGTGGGGAGGCAGGAGCCAGCCACTCACACAGGTGACTTGTAGGGCTCTTGCTGAGGGCTCAACACTCAGAACTGAGCCTCGTCTTACAGATGAGGAAACTGAGACTCAGGTAGAGGCGAGGCTGGGGGCTGCCTGGAGGACTCTAAGCCTCACCCTCAACCCCTCAGCCTGCTGGGGGACAGGGAAGGCAGGAAGTCCAGGACTCAGGGGTGGGGTGCCTCTCACCAAGATATTGAAGAAAATCTCCTTGAGGTTTTTCGTGTCCTCATCAGTCAGCCAACGTGCATCCTCCTCAGTACCTTCTGTCCCTGGTCGGACAATTTTGATCTCAATTTTCCCTGGAAAGGAGTGGGATGGGCAGTGAGAGGAGAGGCCAGGTGGCAGCTCCAGTGTAGGTCTTCTGCCCCCTGGGTCCCCAGCCGAGGTCCCCAGCCCCTCCACTTCCAGCAGCAAGCCCTTCAACAGCTTTGAATCCAGCCCGCCCCCCAGGGCCCACCTTCAGCTGTGAGTCCCTCCCTCTCCAGCAGGTCTTTCACCAGCCCCTCGATTTGTTTCAGCTGTGGGTTTTCCCGTTTCATCTCGAGGACAGTCAGATCCTGATTGGGGCCTCCGTGACGGAGCTTGGTGACCCGGACCCGGACTCTGTGCTCAGGATCCTCCTCTTAGAGGGGGAGACACATAGGGAGACACAAAGCAGAGCCGTGACTCCACGGTTAGGGGCTGGGGTGCTCGTCTCTCCCTAGGCCATCAGTTGGTTTTGGCAAGTTATTCCCTCTCAAACAGGTATGTGAGTCAGGGTTCAGAATAAATTAGGACCCATCACCCCCACCCCATTCCAACCTATAAAGCTCCCTCCACCGACTACAGTTTCCTTTCTTCTCTCTGGACCCAGTAATTCTGCCCATCACCTACAGGAAAACAACTGTTTTCTGAAGCAAAAATCAGAGAAGTTGGGGCCTGCAGAGAAGTTTAAGAAGGAGGTTGGAAGACTTTGGTTTGGCACCCTACAATGTTGGGACTTGAAAGACATCTCAGTGTTTATAACAGAGATAGTAGGGTGGAAAGATTGAAACTAGGACATTAGACCTGGAATGCCTGGCCTCCACACACACAGGACCCGTGGGACAGACACAAGGGACACAGCAGGAAGGGAATGAGCCTGTCTAGGCAATTGGCTTATGAGGAGTGGGGCTGCCCATTCCTCTCTGCCAGCTGAGGGCACTCCCTCAGTGCAGAGGGACAGTGCAGTCCTAGGTGACAGGAGCATCTGTCAGAGGTGTGTGGTCTTTGGCCTGCACACTCACGGTCACTCATTTAATATCTACTCATCAATCAGAAGGTGCCGGCAAAGTGCTAGACACTGGATGCATAGAAGCAAGCCAGGAAACAGCCATGCCAGCGAGCCACACAGGCTCTAAAAGCTGCTTCTCAAAAGGATCACTCGGAAGTAACCAGGCAAAGGGCTAGAGGTGTTGGGAAGCCGAGAATGGTGTTCCAGAAAGAGCGAGAGGGTGAGCATTCTCAGAAGGGATAAAGGTGACGGACCTGGCTGTTTGTTCCTGTCTGACAGCCCTCACCTGTTGGTTGAGGGGGTGGGGGAGGCTTTTTGGGGACAACCCTCCTTTTTCGGTGCTTCTTCATCAGCTCTGGGCTCTGTTTTTCCTCCAGCCTTTTGATGAGTTTGTTGAGAGTGGATGTCAGGGCCAGCATAGCTCGATCGCGCTCTGACTCCTTCTTCAGCCCATCTGGGTCTAGCTCTTTCTCTGTCTGGGAGGCCCAAGGTGGGGGGTGGAAAGTCAGGGATCTGGGGAGTGAGGGGCCGTCCAAGCTCTACAAGGGAGTAATGGCTAAGTCTCATCCTTCTCACAGATCCCCTTCCCCCCATCCCAGTTTTAATGAAGCAACTAGCAGTTCAGGGCTCCTGGCTGAATGCCCCAGGCAGGCGAGGCATGGCCCGGGTTCTCTCCCAGCCCCTCGACTGGTTCTGCCTACCGGTGCAGGCAGCCGAGGAAGCTGGAAGCTGCAGGCGGGAGGGCAGAGCTCACCTCCTGGATGATGTTCTCCAGCTCCCGCTCCATGCCAGCCTTCACCTCCTCCCGGAGCCGCTCTCGGTCTGATGGGAGCAGTATACCTTCCAGTTCCTTCTCAAATTCTCCCAGCAACTGCCGTTCATCCTCATCTTCATCTTCAGTCTCCTCCTCCTCCTCCTCTTCTTCGACCTCGTTCTGCTGTTCTGGGTTGCCCTTTTCCTTCACCTCTGGTTCCCTGGAAGGGACTTCTGTAGCGCTGTCTCCAGGCTGCTCCTGGCCTGTGTTTGGCTTCCCCTGGATGGGTGAGGATCAGGAGAAAGAGAGAGATGGCAGATGGTTGGGGTTTCCATAGAGACAAATGGGGGAGGGGGGTCAGACAGCAGGGATGTGGTTTAGTTGGGGACTCATGAGGAGTAAAGGAAGTTGAGGCAGCTCTTTGGGCCCAGTTCAGGGGTGGTGTTCCGGGTGCCCCCACAGGGAGAAAGGTTCCATCCTTCCCAGGAGCAGGGCTCATACCTTTCTTGTTCCACCCTTCAGCTCCTCTATCAATCGAATTAAGTCTGCGGGACTCCGAATGACTTTGACCTGTATGTTGTTCTGAAAATCTAAGATGAATAGGAATAGATCATAAATTAATTCTACTTTTACTTCCTAAGAAGAGGAGTTGAGGAAGTCACGGAAGGACAGGGTCCCTGGCTCCACGAGCTACCTATCTGGTCTGAGACACAGTGGCCAACACACCCCTCCAAAGAGCACTTAGGGGGCCTAAGGGGGCCTCCCAGGTGAGAGAGAGCAGGATGCTAACAGGCTGCCGAGTCACCTGCTCTTTCACGTGCCACTGAGGCCTTCCTGGCAACCAACCTGGCTGTTAGGTCAATAGAAGAGATTCTGGGGCCAAGGGCTCCTCCTCCCTGAATCCTGCTCTCCCCACAAATACAAACCCCTTTTTGTCTACTCAGTTCCAGGGATTGTATTATAAACTAGATTCATTCTCATTTAATCCTGTAACAGCCCTCTAAGTTAGGGGTTACTGCCCACATGTTATGGGTGAGGAAATAGAGCTTGAGTGAAATTATCCAGGACTATGAAGTCAGGCAAGCAGTGGAACCACTACGTTCTGCTACCCCCTAGAGAAGCACTGCTGTCTCTAAAAAGGAATCTGCTGCTGGCCTGGCTGCCCAGCCTCCCTCCTAGTGTCTAGGTCTATCCTCACGCCATGCTTGCCAACCTGAAAATACATGCAAGCAGTATAGGAGACATGGAGAGTTCACTCACCATCGGGAGAGGTTGGCGGTGGGTCTGTGGCTTCAAGGTTTGGTTCCTGCTCCTGATGGGGAGAAAAGGGCAGAGTCAAGTACACAGGCTTCTCTCCATGCCAACCACACTCTTAAGGCACTGCCTCTGGGTATGGCCTTGCATCCCTAGATAAAAAGAGGTCATCTCATAATGCACCTCGGCTTGAGTGGCCCTCTGACCCAAAGCCCATGTTCAGCCTCTCAGGGAAGTGGCTAGGAAGCTGGCTCTCACCTCGGCCTGTATCTCCTCCCTTTCTGGGGGCTGTTCCTCTGGATCGTGAAGCATCTTCCAGAAATCTGATTCCTTACTGTTCTCCTTGGCTGGGCTTGCACCTAGAATACAGAAAACAAAGAGAAACCTGAAAGGATAGATGGGATATGTTTCCCTCTTCTATTGTAAGGTGTTAGGGGCTGTAGGGCTGCTGGGCTGTTGAGGACAACACATCCTTGGGTGCACAGGACAGTGAAGAAAGGAAGAAGTGGAGGCGTGTCATGGAACAGGTGACTCAAGGGCCTACCTGCTTTCTTTGGTGGCACCACCCCAGGCTTGGTCTCACTCCACACTGGAGGGTCTGGGTCTTGCCGCCGCCCCTCTAGGGCCCTGTCTCCGTACTGCTTTGAGTCTACAGGAAGATAGAGTGTCAGCAGGACGGGGATGCATTCTCAGCTCTTTGATGCTTGATCTTCTGCCTGTCCCTCCCTTTGTGTCTCCTTCCTCCTTGTCCTCTTTGAATTACTCACCAGCTTGCCTCTGAATGTAGGCCATGTACTCCTCAGGCTGCAGGGCGGGGTGGCAGAGAATGGCCTGGGGAGCAGCACTGGGTGGGGGCCGAAGGAGTGGGTGAGGGCAGAGCCGAGGAGTTCGAATGGTCAGCACGTAAGAACAGGACAAGGGCTCATCTACTCGATCAATGTAGTCCCCAGAGATACCAGCACCCTCATCGCAGAGGAACTGCCAGGATAGGAGGAGGAATAAACAGTAATCACCACCAACCATTACCGTTATTCTTAAAACAGCTGTCTGCTATTAAGGACTTACAGTAGGTCAGGCACTGTGCTCTGTGCTTGTGTATATGATGCTATATAGGCATTGTCAGTGTTTAGTTGCTACATTGTATCTGACTTTTTTGCAACCCTATGGACTATGGCCTGACAGGCTCCTCCCTCCATGGGATTTCCCAGGCAAGAATACTGGAGTGAGTTGCCATTTCCTTCTCCAGGGGATCTTTCTGACCAGGAATGGAACCCCCATCTCCTACACTGGCAAGTGGATTCTTTACCACTGAGCCACTAGGGGAGCCCTTTACATGCATGGAAGTGAAGTGAAGTCACTCAGTTGTGTCCGACTCTTTGCGACCCCATGGACTGTAGCCTGCCAGGCTCCTCTGTCCATAGGATTCTCCAGGCAAGAATACTGGAGTGGTTTACCATTTCCTTCTCCAGGGGATCTTCCCGACCCAGGGATCGAACCCAGGTCTCCCACACTGAAGGCAGACGCTTTAACCTCTGAGTCACCAGGGAAGCCCTTAGATGCATTAGCTCATTTAATTATCACAACAACCCAGGGAGGGAGGTAACAGTATCTCAATTCTGTGGCTCAAGATACTGGGGTTTGATATAGTTGAAGGACTTGTTCAGGCAGACCAGCTGGTAAGTGGTAAAAATATGAACTGAACTTGGGCAACTTAACTGTAGGTAACCAACTGATTTCTGTTTCATGTTCTCGCTTTATGTAAATACAGTATGTACATATGTATACATATTTGATATATATTTTTATATGTATTTGAAATATGTATATTCTGTGTGTATGTGTATGTGTGTATGATTTAAAAAAACTTTAAACAGTTCTAAGGTCTTTGTATTAATCAGAATGAGAGTAAAGATATCAATTAATGTTAGCCTTTGATTAGTTAGGATTCATCACTGTAATTTCTGGGGCTTCCCTGGTGGCTCAGCAGTAAAGAATCCACTTGCCAATGCAAGAGACGTGGGTATGATCCTTGGGTCAGGAAGATCCCCTGGAAGAGGAAATGGCAACCTCCAGTATTCTTGCCTGGGAAATTTCATGGACAGAGCCTGGCAGGGCTGCATGAAGTTGCAAAGAGTTGGACATGA
>SJYC01107883.1:0-14968 GCA_006408675.1 Madoqua kirkii
ACCTGTGGTTGTAGCTTTTGCGACTTGAGGTACTACAGCAAAACTGGCACAAGTTCCCCCAACTCCTCCCCTGCCTTTTTTTTTTTTTTTTTTTTGCAATTTCATGGATAAAAGTCTCATTCTTACCATAGATCTTCACAACCTCAGAGTAGAATTTGTTTTCCTGCCCTTATTACATTGAAAACCTTCATCTTTTCCCTCAACACGAGAACTTCACGGCTTCTCTTTCCAGATCTGAATTGCCAGCCTCACTGCTCTTGAGTTTTGGGGCAGTTATGAGATACAGTAAGGGTGACTGAACGCAGGCACTGCAGTACTGCAGCAGTGGAGCTGATAGCCAGGATGCTGCCTAGTAGCCTGTGACTGGGCAGGATTATGCTGGACACCCAGGCAGGGCAGGACGGTGCAAGATTCCATCATGCCACTCAAAACAGCTCGGTTTAAAACTTATAAATTGTTCATTTCTGAACTTTTGCATTTAATATCTTTGGATCCCAGTCGACCTGAGGGGTCTAAAACTGGAACCATGGAGGGTAAAAGTGTGGATAAAATGGGTACGACTGTAGTCTCTTCCTCCTCCTTGCCCACTACGCCAGCGGTGGCTTTCTTGTTTTTAATTATGCATCCTTATCGGAAATACACATTTGAGGGCTTTACCCATTTTCTTCCCAGACTCCACTTGGGAGGTTACCAGTTCCAAGGATTCGGAAACTGTCTTTTCTACTTTGCAGTTCTAAATTAAGAATTAACCACTGAATTTGTGCTTGTTTTGAAATTTGCCAGTATTTGTTTCTATGATTTATTCTTTTTTTTCCCACATGTTTCAAGGATATAATGGTTTCCTTTATTCAGTAGTTTAAGACCTTACTTGTTTTGTTTGACTGTCTTACTGTAACAAGGCAATGAGCCATTTGGGGGAATGGCTTTAGTCTGAGAAATAGAAACACTGGTGATTTCACCAACCCTCTGCAGTATTTTTTGACACATAGCGAGAGATTGGTGATGAGTTGATGGCCTTTTTCTTACTAATGTAACTTTAGTTTTATGTTTAAAAAATTCTTCACTACTTTCTCTCACCTTTGGCACCAAAAAGTTCTGTTCTCCCTCATTTCCTATTTTTAAACAGAGGTATATGTGTACATGCCCACACATACATTGAATTACTGTTTCATTTATTTAAACAATTCTATGCCTCGCTTTGTTTTAAAAGCAATGTAGTTCCTGCTGTACTGGATAAAAACAAAATTTACTGCAACTGAATTAAATAAAATAATTTAATTTTGCTATTACAAAAACTAGTGTTTGATTAGCTCTTCAGTTATATGCTGTTTGCTATGATCTGTAGTATGTTCCACTTCATTTTTGCTAATGAGAGTTTTGGTTGGTAATAAAGCTTATCTGTTTTTAATGTCGCTACCCTTAGGTTACTTTCCGCACCAGAATCTATCACTGCAACATCAACAGTCAGGGAGTCATCTGCCTGGACATCCTTAAAGACAACTGGAGTCCTGCTTTGACTATTTCAAAGGTTTTGCTGTCAATTTGTTCTCTTTTGACAGACTGCAACCCTGGTAAGTAGATTCTTGTTAACACATTCAGTGAGGCTCCAAAAATCGGTGCATTTTTCTCAACTTAAGGCCTAAGGTGAATTTGAGAAGTAAATGCTATTGGTAGAAAGATCAGAGAAAATCACTCTTTGAGAAGCTTATCAATGCCATTTCAATTAGAATAGACCAAAAGTTTCACAGTAACTTCCTTTAGTTTGTTGATGGCGTAAATAAGTGTTAGTCACCCAGTTGTGCCCGACTCTTTGTGACCCCATGGACTGCAGCCCACCAGGCTCCTCTGTCCATGAGATTTTCCAGGCTAGGATTCTGGAGTGGGTCACCATTTCCTTCTCCAGAGGATCTTCCTGACCCAGGGATCAAACCCAGGTCTCCTGCATTGCAGGCAGATTCTTTACCCACTGAGCTACGAGGGAAGCCCTTGTTAACCGCATCCTGCCCTGTAAGTGTTTTCTCCCTGTCTTTGCTGAATTATGGAGCTGTGCAGACCCCCTCTGATGAGAGCAGTGTCTCTGACACCAGGGCCTCTGCTCTGGCTCCCTCCCTGCTGTCGTGTGCTTGCATGCAGCCAGCTGCTCAGCAGTGAAGGGCTTCTTGTTCTCCTTTCTATCCTTCTTGGATGATGGTTAGTTTTATTAGATGTGGTAATAGTGGGTATTATAATGATAACTGATGAGAGAGTTAGATTAGATTATGATTATTAAAATTCAGGGATAAAGTCATTATGTGTAACTTTTAAGAAATGCTTAAGTGCCACACACAATCTTTCATGTGGGTAGCTGACTTGAAAAAGTAATGTTTAGGTGTGGGATTTCGCATGTGATATCTTACCAAGTGGCCATTTTGTAAAGAAATTGACTTATTTTTTCCTAAATATTTAATCAACCACCAAAAGCTATTACTGTTATCTTAAACCCAGCAGTTGCATATGTACTATAGGTAGAGAGATAGTATAGGGATGTGTAGAAGGATATTCATTGTGGCATCATTTATTAAAGCAAAAGATTGTAAATAACCTACATTGCCATTAATAGAGGATGTAGCTTAAAGAGGTAGCTCTTTGTGAATTAGTGGAGAAAAGTCTCGAAGATACATTAAGCTAAAAAAGCATAGCACTGAAAAATAGGCAAAATGCTTATAAATATATATAATGTCTCTGGGTAGAGATGCTATAAATCATTTGCCATTAAGAGAAACTTCTAAATAGTTGGAGGCAGGAAGGAAGAGAGCTTTTTTACATCTTACTGGCTGTTGTTTCATGTGCTTCAAATTTGGTACCACATGTACATAGTGGACCTTCTTGAAAAACAAGCTCAAAATAAAATTTACATCTCAGATTCAATTTCCTGCTCAGACTATTATTTAAAACAAAATGGCAAGTAAGTTTTCAAATGGAGGTAAGGATGATGATTTGAATCACATTATTGTACAGAATGAAAGAAATATTTCATTCTGAAAAGCCTTGCATCATAGGATCTGCAGTTGGAAAAATTAATTTTTAAGTATCCATAGAAAGACAAATACTGGCACACTTACTTTTCAGTAAAATGCTAAGGGTGAAAAATAGTTTTTATATATTAAAGATGCACACATTTTTAAAAAAATCACACATTTTAAAAGCTTTATTAACTATTTTAAAGAAGATTTTCTAATTTGAATATTAAAATGTAAAGATGATTATGTTACTTTAAGCATTTTTCCTTTTGAGAAATTAGCCATTATATATCAAGATGCTGCTGAAAAATCAACAGTTCAGTTCCAGATTGCTAGAACTGAGCTGTTAAGACACTGTATAATATCTTCTAATGTTCTTTCCACTTTTCCAGCGGATCCTCTGGTTGGAAGCATAGCCACTCAGTATTTGACCAACAGAGCAGAACATGACAGGATAGCCAGACAGTGGACCAAGCGATACGCCACATAATTCACATAATTTGTATGCAGTGTGAAGGAGCAGAAGGCATCTTCCCACTGTGCTGCAGATCTTTATAGCCTTTACAATACGGACTTCTGTGTATATGTTATACTGATTCTACTCTCTGCTTTTATCCTTTGGAGACTGGGAGACTCCCCAAAAAGGTAAATGCTATCAAGAGTAGAACTTTGTAGCTGTAGATTAGTTCTGTTTAAAACGCCTACTTGCAAGTCTTGCTTCTTTGGGATATCAAAATGTATTTTGTGATGTACTAAGGATACTGGTCCTGAAGTCTACCAAATATTATAGTGCATTTTAGCCTAATTCATTATCTGTATGAAGTTATAAAAGTAGCCGTAGATGATTAGGAATTATGTCATTTGTATTAAACCCAGATCTATTTCTGAGTATGTGGTTCATGCTGTTGTGAAAAATGTTTTACCTTTTACCTTTGTCAGTTTGTAACGAGAGGATTTCCTTTTACCCTTTGTAGCTCAGAGAGCACCTGATGTATCATCTCAAACACAATAAACATGCTCCTGAAGGCATAGTTTCCTGTCGTAATATTTTAAGTCAGTTTTGTTAGAAGGCGTGTCTGAGATGATTGTTGTTGAAATAAAAATGTGAATATGGAGACTGACTACGAAGGACTAGTACAAATAAATCATTTATTAAATGGAAACATTTGAAATCTTATAAATGTGTAGAGTTTTCTTCCTCTAAGTCCTGATGAGAGAATACATGAGCTTAAATATACAGAAATAAATTTTTAACCATTGGTCTCAAAAACACATAAAGCTCTACTTTGATGATGTGACATCAAAATAACATAAAATCCTGGCTTAAAAGATTTTATATCCAAAATGGTGACTTCTGTCCACCATTGGGCAATATTGTCAAATAACTTTTATCTGGTATTCTTTCTGTGTCTTTCATGCATTTTTTTTTTTTTTTAACTTTCCTGTTCCTGAGTTTTCATGGTGTTTTTTGGTGTGTATTATCATACTTACTATGGCACTTGCCAAGCAGAGATAGCTGGTTGAACACAAACTTCTGTCTATCCTGAAGGTAGAATAGAACTCCAGATTAGTGTGAAGATGTAGCATTACTTCTCGGTTGAAAAAACAAGAGAATTTTAAGGCTTTACAGGTTATATGGATTTCTTCTTTCTAGTTATAATTATTAAATACTAGATTTCTTATAGGAGTTAATTTACTCTTCAATATTTAGATTGCTCAGCAGAGTATAAATATTTTCCTCTGCCTGGGATAGTTATTAAGATAATTCCCTGGTCATGCTGCAGGTTTGTAGAATATGGGGATGTCTTGTCCAGTCCAAAAGTTGGAATTAGAGTGCCATCTTAAAATGTGTCGAGTGAAACTCTTAGATAGAAGTACATTGCTCCAAGGTAATAAAGCAAAGCATTTCGAGCTGTACATACCCTTACAAAGAATGATGGACTCCTGCTAGGGGACTTGTCAGTAGAAGTCTTAAACCAGGGTAAAATAAAATCACACTTTGACTAACACCCCTACTCTCCAAATAAGTCCTCATTACAAAAGTACACCAAACAGGCATAGGCCCCTGAAAACCTCTGAGCCTTGAATATTAAAAGCAGTACCTAATAAGTCAGTGTGATGAGAATGGGGATCTTTTCTGTAAGTGCTGAGGATTTCTATGTAGGTGAAGGGTAGAAAGTAGTTTTTACCCACTTCCACCATTATACGTCCTGCACCCTAGATTAATAGACTCTCTTGATGCCAGAAGAGTGTTCATCATACTAAATATCAGGATATTTGGGGGATGCGATTCTTGTACTTCCTTCATTTGCTATGAGCTTTTTTTACTACCATCAACCTGCTTACTTGCAGGCTTTGTCCAATACTTACCTGGGACAGAGTGGAGAAAATTGGTGACATAAAAATATTTGTGGCTGTTCCACAATCTACTTTTGTGGCCTTAAATAAGACACTGTCAACTCTCTTGTAAAACACAAGTTAATTTATTTCCCTGTTCTCTCTTAAGTCTTTAAACTCAGTCATTCTAATCTTATAAAATTTTGTTATGCATGTTGTGCTTTCTTTTGCAGGGAACAGGCCACAGTTTTCAAGTGGACTGAAAAATAAGTCATCACATGGGTTCCTTAAAATTCTGAATTTGTAAAAATCTTTTCTACTTCTGATCCACTTCACAGTTATGTAGGTGCCCATCCATGTATATTACAAATAGGGGATTTTTTTTTTTTCCTCATAAAACTTTGCTCTGGAGGTGAATGTGAAATTTTAAAACCTAGGTCTTTTTCTCATTCATTAAGAGCAAGTTTTACAAGTTACAATTCCAGTGTAATAGTGTTCAAGAATAGCCATGGCACCGTATACCTGTTGAGCCTGGAGTGTTCTCATCTTCACTGGTGCCCTCAGAGGGCCTACCTACGCAGCACACGCCAGGCTCCGTGTAGTCACTGAGGTGCCTTATCTTGTTCAGTATCACCCCAAAAAGCTTTACGAGAGAGGTGCTTTGATGATCCTCAGTTGACAGAATAAAACTGATTGATGAACAGGTTTAATACTTGCTGCAGATTAAACAGCCAGCGTGATGTGAATGGAGGTACAATCACCATTCTTCACCAGTAGGCTTAAGTGTTTTTGTTCATAGCGTTACAGTTAATATTGAATATATACGTTTATATGTAAAAGCAGTATACATAGATTAATTGAAAACTTCTGAAAGGTAATCTATTAGTACAGTTTTGCATTTTAGTCAATCCTTATTTTAATCTTCTATTTTAGTCTCAAATGGAACCTTACAAAATAGCGCTTTATTAATTGATTCCAGTGAATATGAGGTACGTTTATTTATCTTCTTAGATATTTGTCATAAGAATACTTTTAATATCACTGGTTTCCATTTTTTAATTTGGAAAATGAGATAAGTGATGATATTTTAAATTTGTTTATGCCATCACATAGCCACATGAAAAAATTTGTGTTGATAAATTTATCATTTAGATGAGCCTTTTCAAAATAATAAGATGTATTAGTTATCTAGACATTGTCTTGTTTTGTTTAATTTAATCAGGATATTCTCAGGTATTGTGGGGATGAAATTTAGAGGTTTGACCTGGCCTGTGTATACATTACTCTTTCTGACAAGAACCATGAGGTGCTGTGTACTTGGGGTCAGTTCACTACTTGCCCAAGTGTATTGTAACAATACAAGAATGATTATGTAGTAAAATTCAAGCCCGTTTCAGTCCTCTGTGGCTTCACCTGTTAACCGGCATTGTAGTCAAGTTAATGCCGTGCACATTTTCAGTGGACATTTATGTTGTGGTCTTTGGATAGAATTATGGCGTGATTTGAAGCATTATTTTCATAAAACTTTTGGAAGTTATTTGAAGAGGCTGAGATAATGATTATATAATAATTATCCTCTTGTGTTTCAATATTTCTGTAGATAAATAGAATATATGAATAAACCCATTGCTTCCTGTCTAAATTACCAAGTTTTTCAAGTAATGCCCAAATAATAGAAAATAATTCACTATTTTAATAGGCAGGTGTTATTTGAAACATCAGTTTTTGGTAACTAGATTGTTAACTTTTGGGGGATAAAGTTATTCTGTGATTTAAATGTACTGCTCCAGTGTGTAATGGGATATTTCTACACAGTGGAATGATAGTCCTTTCAAAGTGGTTATGAAATGAATTTGGGGGACTGGTTTATAAACTGTGTTGCCAACAGTGATTAAGTGTTGTTAAAACCTCGTCAGACAGAATGAACCTAAATATTACCAATGAGTACATTTAGAGAAATATAAATTTAGTTTACATCTATAGGTTATCTTGCTAAAGTCCAGTGAGGCTAAAGCCAGTTAATTATTCAGGTCTTCTTAACAGAACATAAAAAGCAAATTTTCCCCCAAATCTAGTTCCCTAAAGTTTTTCTCGAGTTCAGCTCTTTTGATGAAACCTTTCCATTTTACTGTTGTATAACTTTAGTCTGCCAGTGTGTTTCTCATTTTCTTTCTTTTCCTTTGGATGGGGAGGGTGGGGATGGGGGTGGTGGTTATGCTGTATACCACCTCAGCTGGCCTCCATTGCGAGTTTATTCTACAAATTAAGTTTGCTTATTGAAGGTCCTTTCAGGCACCGTAATACATGCAGAGATGAATACATCCTGTCTCTTATACACATCTAGATGTGTATAAGAGACAGCCCCTCACCCTGTCCATTGAGTTCTTAATATTTTTTCTTATCTTTCAGTTCTGGAATTTGTTTCCTTATCAAATCTGCTATACCATCTTTAAAGTTTCAGATTCATTCTGAGATTTCATTTTCTGGTTTTTTACAAGGTTTTGTTCTTGTTATCTCCTTATAAGCTTTGTTTTCTTTGATTATTCATGAACTATTGTTTCTGAAAAGGTATCTGTGGGAAAATTTGAAGGTACTCTTATCTGATTCTGCTTGACCCCTGGGCTCACTAGTAACACAGTATCAACTTTATCCAATTTCAGTGCTTGAGATTTTCTTGACCACCTAGAAAAGTCCAAGTCCTAGACTCACCCTAAAATTCAGATTCAAATGTATTCATTTTCTACTGAACAAGAAATTAAAACAAATGTCTCAGCTGATTTAGCTGTGAAAATATTAGTATAATAATTTGGTTTTATCTAATCTGTATGATGCTAAACATTCTTAATACTATTTGATGCTTTGAAAATAATTACTGTCTGTCTTTCAAACTACTCTGAATACTCAATATCTCTAGCATGAATTTTGGTATTATATTTGGTTTAACACCTTGTATGTTTCTAGATAGTGAGCTTTTGGAGGATAATATCTGTAGTCCTTGTCTCTGTATCTCAGCTCAGTATCTGTTGTACCATGATAGATGTTGACTGAATGAATGCATATGATATCATGGGTATAATCTCTGTAAGGTTGTTGAGGGACCATGTGAAGCATGTCAGTCCTGTTGTCTTTAATTCCTTGTCATGCTGATTCAGTGCTTTATACTTGGTGGGTACTGGATATTCCTGTTAACTTGAAGTGTGAGAAGTAGCAATGGATTATTTTCATAACTTACTTAGTATCTACTTGTTTAAAATGGAGAATGAATTAATCGTATAATTTTAAAAGTCCTTAATTATACCAAAATGCTCTCTGCCCTACAAAATGTTCATCATTCCCCATTATCATTACTATCTTATTTGGTATATTTCTCCCGCTCCTTTTTACTGTTAAGAAGAAAAAAGGACACAATGAAATATATGTATCTGCTTACAGTAATTCTGTTACAGAAATTTAGTAAGAAAAATGAAAAGTGCTAACTTTTGAAACAGTTTCTTTTAAGAGAAGTAATTTAAGGAAAAGGAACAAGTGTACCCATATGGAGAGGGGCAGTCCTAGCGTGTTGAAAGTTAGTCATTGGAATATTATCCAGACCTTTTCATTTTGTTTTCCTTTCCCATTTCTATCTTCTGTGAGAAAAGAATAGGATGAAGAATCAAATAAGTCACTTTTTTTCTTTATTGCTCTATTTTTTCCTTATTGCCCTATGTTTATTGCCCTGTGTGTGGATCGGGTAAAAGCTCTCTTGATTCCAGAAGTGTAATTCCAGTTTCTCATTGTAACATGTGAGTATTTCATAAGTTGGCTGAGCAAATTCAGGTATGTTGTCTGCTTATTGCTCCAGGCCCATCTCACACCCAGAGTGGAGAATGAACCCAGGGAGAAACAGGTTACTGAGCGCTGTTGATCACCAAGGGAAGTCCTGATACTCAAGGGGCAAGTGTATGAGGAATGTCAGAGAGTCTCTAAGACTGAGACAGGCATGTTTATAGCAAGTCAGTGTAGGAGCATTTCATGCTATGTGGTGATGAAGAAGAGTAATTATGAGGGGTATGGCGGGGTGCAGGGGTGTTAGGGGCACCCCTTGCTTGACTCTTACATTATTTTTAGAAGCGTTTTAGCCCACTGCTAAACTCTTTCCCTGGCTACACAACCCCCAAATGGTAAAGGTCATTTTGAGTCATGTGCGACAGCTTTTTTCTTTTGTAATTTTTTTTAATGACACATTTTATTTGTATGTTGCCTTTTACTTGATCATGAGCTCCTAGAAATCAGGGATCAAGTTCATTTCACTCAGTAAGTTAGTAGTTGTATATTCTGGCCAACATTGGTTTAAGTGCTCAGAATTAGCATTGAAAAAAGCACATGGAAATCCCTCCTATCGTAGGTCGTTTACTTTCCAGTTCAAGGTGACAGACAGGTTTTTTTTTTTTTTTTAGGGGAGTGTTGTATGTATATAATATGTGCTAAGTCACTTTAGTCGTGTCCAACTCTTAGTGACCCCATGGGATTCTCTAGGCAAGAATACTCTAGTGGGTTGCTATTTCCTTCTCCAGGGGATCTTCCCAACCCAGGGATCAAACCCACATCTCCTATCTCCTGCATCAGCAAGCAGGTTCTTTACCACTAATGTCACCTGCAGAGCCCTGTTATTGTATAATGTGTATGTGATGGTAAGTGCTATGTCAAAAACTAAAGCAGGCAATGTGTGCCATGAGGGAGAAAGGGGAAGGTGTAGGCCAGTTGTAAAAGGGTTATCAGAGAAGGCTTACCAAAAATGTCAGCCAAGAGCGGAAGATGGTAAAGGATAAGGGGGGAGGAGGAGTGTGGAAATTCCAGGCAGAGGAAATAGCAAATGGAAAGACCCAGGAGCCAGGAGCATGCTCAATGCTTGCAGAAAACAGCAAGACCCCGGAGAAGCTGGAGTAGAGTGAGCAACTAGAAGAGGAAGAGGCAGAGTCAAGATTGACTGCTGACAAGTCACACGGGCCTGTTCAGTGTGTTAATAGTCCCTTGTAAGGAGTTTGTGTATCCTAAATAAGACGAAAGCCACTGGAGTGTTGTAGTCAAACGATGAGACTACGACATGTTTTAGAATTTCTGATTACTGTTAGGGAAAAGACTTGGTGGGTTAGAGGTGGCTTAGAGATGGTGATGACATCAACCTGGGTAGCATTAGTATAGGTAGTAGGAAATGATCAGATTCTGGTTGAAGGTAGCTAATAAGTTTTGCTGATAGACTTAACTGTGGTGTGAAGAGTCAAAGTTTAGCACCTGAGGAAACCAGAAGGCTGGAATTGTAGTTAATTAAGATGAGTCTGAAGGTGGAGCAGGAATGGAGAAAGATGAAGAGCTTCATGTTAACAGATTAAGTTTGAAGTGCCTATGGAAGCATCCATAGGGAGACTTCAGAGCAGCAGATATCCAGATCTGAGGTTTGGGAGTTAGTTCTCGGTCATTCACATACATTTGGGATTCATGAGTGGATAGGTGATATTTACAACTATGGGACTGGACGAGGTCATCAAGGAAATGAGTGCTGCTAGAGAAGAAAGAAGTCTGGGCACTCCAATTTCAGAAGCCGAGGACACACGGAATCAGCAGAAAAACCCAGGAAGTAGAAGGAAACCCCCAAGAGAGCATAGGGACCTGAAAAGAAAGTGAAGAGTTTCCTGGAGATAGGAATGATCTGCAGCTTCAAATGGGACTGAGGATCCAGCTAAGATGCTGCTGTTGCTGCTGCTGCTAAGTCGCTTCAGTCATATCCAACTCTGTGCGACCCCATAGACGGCAGCCCACCTGGCTCCCCTGTCCCTGGGATTCTCCAGGCAAGAACACTGGAGTGGGTTGCCATTTCCTTCTCCAATGCATGAAAGTGAAAGGTGAAAGTGAAGTTGCTCAGTCATGTCTGACTTGTTAGCAACCCCATGGACTGCAGCCTACCAGGCTCCTCCGTCCGTGGAATTTTCCAGGCAAGAGTATTGGAGTGGGGTGCCATTGCCTTCTCCGAACTAAGATGCAGATGTGACTATTTTATTTCCCACCTAATGAGCAGTGGTCATCAGTGACTAAAGTGGCAAGATCAAAAGCTCTGTTGGAGTAGGTGCCAAAGATAACAAACTGTAGATTTCTGACAGTTTTGCAATAGAGCAGTGGACGGTAGTTTCTTTTTTTTAAGGAATTATACTATATGTTGATGAGGAAGATGAACAGGGAAAAACGGGTGAGTAGGGCAGAGAAGCAGTGTCCTAGAGAAGATTGCACTGTTTTGGGGGTGTTTCCAAAGCACTCTGCATTCCCCTTGGATCTCTCTCTTCCTGACAAGACTAGGATCTCTTGAGGCGGGTATCCCCACTTAAAGCAGTATTGGCCTTCACCAAACTCAGGCTCTCCTACTTAGGCAGACGGAGCTGGGATCTAGCCTAGACATGAGGTGGCTGTTCTTTGCTAGGAACCTAACATCTCATACCACCCATAGTAGGAGAACAAGCAGAAGGCAAGAGGATAGGTCCAGGCTGGAGGTAGATGTGATAGGGGGAATCTCCCTGGGACTTCTGTGCCTCTATTAAGTAGGAAGTGGCTGTTGGCTGAAAGCGAGGATGGGGTGACCAAAGCGCATGTGTCTATATGAGTCCTCCATCCCCAGGAGAGGGGTCATGTATTTTTGAGAAAATAAACGAATGGTTAAGTGAGTTGTCTATCTAGATGAGCCTGTGATTTTATAGTTACATGTTAATAGTGAACAAGTAATCAAAATTTCCTTAGCATCTGGAAAGGCTCTTCTTTTTCCTCAAGTATGGCTACCAACTGTTGGGCGAGTTGAATCTTCAGCACCTTAATATTTTCTTTCCTTCAGGTGATTTTCCTTGTCATTGAAGAATCTTACCTTGACACCAAATTTAACTACATTTAAAATTTCAGATCAACAGATTGAAGTATGTGTAACTAATGCTGCTTAAATGCTGGAAGTGAAAGAAAATACATTTCCTAAAGAGCTCATCAAAGCCTAGTCAGGAAAAGAGATGTTGTAGGTAAGCACGGAGAGCTTTCAGGAAGATGGCTTGTCAAAAATCCTTTCTTGCCCATTCAGATGATTCTAGAAACAGAAGCAAAAGGGGACTGTGTGGTCATCTTTGAGCTACGTTAGAATCTCCTTCATCTGAAATAGAATTCCACCTACCATGAATAAGAGTAGAATTCATTTTGGGATATCCTGAACTGGTTATGTTTCCCTGTTGGCAGGAGTGGATAAATATACAGAAAGGAGTTTGTACAATATTATCATGAATTTTCATTTTTGTTTACTAAATTATATGAGAAGATAGTTTTATAAGTACTTAGAAGCATTTTAATACATTATTTACTTATTCTCTACTTTTTTCCTAAAATGATTTGAGATATTTATAAAAATGTAAGAAATATGTTTCATTTTGTAAGATAGGAATATTAAAGCAAAAGAAAAATAAGGGTCAGATAGAAAAGGTCAAGTGGGAATAAATACAGAGAAATGTACACCCTTTTTATCCTTTCATAATTGTAATGTCACTGCACAACGGACTCTGAATTTTACTGGGCTGAGAGAAAAAAGGTGAATGTGCCGTATCATAAAATTCTCATTGCTCAGAAAAGAAAAACAAACCAGTTACTTAGAAAAACATTTTTTCATAGGCGTATACTGTTTGTTTGGGAGACACTTCTGCAGTGTTCATTTGTCTGTTTGTTTTTAGGGCAGTGATGTGACTGTCTTTGTTCCTTTTTCTGATGCTGTTTAGGTTTTGTGTTTTATAAACATGTTTTATCTTATATATGATGAATACATCCATCAGTCAATTTCACGGACACTGTTTCTAGCATGTATATATTAATCAATTATTTAATAAGTGCCTCTTTGTGCACACTATTGCTTCATAGTAAGAGACACAAAGATAAAGACCTCCCGTTATCACATTGCCTTTTGAAATAAATCTGGATAGGCAAATAATGATACTGATGGTGATGATGATGGTGGTGGTTATTACAGTGAAATCACAAAGGTAGTTCTCAAATGACTGAAGTTGGAGGACATGGTGTGTAGAGAGGATGCGCAGGCCCGTCCCAGGACACTGAGCACACGGACACAGTGACTAGAGTCTCAGCCCTGCTCTTGGGGCATGGCATTGTCCCCCTGACACAGGGGGAGCAGCTCACAGGTGTCCTGGAGACTACTGTCACAGGATCTGGACATGGCCAATCGGTGTGTTCTATCCCCCCTGGCCACCGTGATTGGCTCAGGACTAGTGTGGTGACCAATCGGGGCTCAGGGCCGGGCCTCACTCTGGAATCAAGGGACGAGGAGCTGGCCTTCTGCCAGAAGGGGTGGGGCAGGGTGAGGTCAGGGTCCAGCAGAGGGAGTGGCGTGAGGTCAGCCTGGGGCAGTTGGTGACCTTCCTGAGCCCATCAGGGCAGAGCTGCTGGCCTGAGAATGATGGCGCTGCTGAGCCCACGGGTTGAGAGCGCCGGTTCCTGCTGTGGTCCCGGAGCTCCACCTGAAACCGGAGGGAAGCCGTCTGCCTGTGAGTCCTCTCCTTCTTGTCTGTGTCTGCCTGTGAGTCCTCTCCTGCTTGTCTGTGTCTGCCTGTGAGTCCTCTCCTGCTTGTCTGGCAGCTTGTTTGAACCACGCTGGGATTTCTGTCCAGCTGGCTAAGTGGAGACCCTGGAAATGCAACTCTGTGGGTTTTGGCTGGCTTCAGGGAAGAAATGCCAGATGACACTTGGAGACTCCAGTTTAATCTGGATTCAGGTCACAGCTCTTGAAAATGAAGTTAAAGTCCCTCATTCGTATATGATTCTTGCAACCCCATAGGCTATACAGCTCATGGAATTCTCCAGGCCAGAATACTGGAGTGGGTAGCCTTTTCCTTCTCCAGGGGATCTTTCAGTCCAGGGATTGAACCCAGGTCTCGTGCATTGCAGGCAGATTCTTTACCAGCTGAGCCACAGGAGAAGCCCATGAATACTGGAGTGGGTAGCCTGTCCCTTCTGCAGTGGATCAGGATTCCCAACCCAGGAAACAGACCTGGACTACTGCACGGCAAGAGGATTCTTTACCAGCCAAGCTATCAGGGAAGCCCAGTATCTCTTAAGGCCAGCTATACATTGCTATTTCTTAAGGCCAGCTATTTATTGTAGGATTACCCTAATTAGTCTTCACAGGATTAAGATAGCAACCTGCTAAGGTAGCAATTGATGTCTTTTTTCTAGAGGACAAACTGGGGCTCAAAGAAGGGGGTAACAGTTAACACAGCTGCAGCAAGGAAGTGTGTACCTAGACAAAATCCCCAGATCCAGCTGTTAGAAACCATATGATGTGGCTCATCCATGTGACAGGGAGTAAGGCACCCAGCCCACACTGGATACTGTGGGGACCTGACTTGGTAACTGCCTTCTGGCAGCTCTGAGACTCACAAAAGCAATTGGCACTGAAGAGAGGAAGGACACCTCCCTTCACCCACCCGACCGGCACCCTCCGGGCACTCCCATACCCTGCCCCCTTTCTCTTGCTTTGTGAGGGAGTAAGAGTCACACTCCCGTGACCACATCGGCTGTCCACTGTTCACGAGCTACCAACTGGAGCTGCTACAGGAGAAGCTGCGAGC
>SJYC01107884.1:0-23260 GCA_006408675.1 Madoqua kirkii
GAAAGGTGAAAGTGAAGTTGCTCAGTCATGTCTGACTTGTTAGCAACCCCATGGACTGCAGCCTACCAGGCTCCTCCGTCCGTGGAATTTTCCAGGCAAGAGTATTGGAGTGGGGTGCCATTGCCTTCTCCGAACTAAGATGCAGATGTGACTATTTTATTTCCCACCTAATGAGCAGTGGTCATCAGTGACTAAAGTGGCAAGATCAAAAGCTCTGTTGGAGTAGGTGCCAAAGATAACAAACTGTAGATTTCTGACAGTTTTGCAATAGAGCAGTGGACGGTAGTTTCTTTTTTTTAAGGAATTATACTATATGTTGATGAGGAAGATGAACAGGGAAAAACGGGTGAGTAGGGCAGAGAAGCAGTGTCCTAGAGAAGATTGCACTGTTTTGGGGGTGTTTCCAAAGCACTCTGCATTCCCCTTGGATCTCTCTCTTCCTGACAAGACTAGGATCTCTTGAGGCGGGTATCCCCACTTAAAGCAGTATTGGCCTTCACCAAACTCAGGCTCTCCTACTTAGGCAGACGGAGCTGGGATCTAGCCTAGACATGAGGTGGCTGTTCTTTGCTAGGAACCTAACATCTCATACCACCCATAGTAGGAGAACAAGCAGAAGGCAAGAGGATAGGTCCAGGCTGGAGGTAGATGTGATAGGGGGAATCTCCCTGGGACTTCTGTGCCTCTATTAAGTAGGAAGTGGCTGTTGGCTGAAAGCGAGGATGGGGTGACCAAAGCGCATGTGTCTATATGAGTCCTCCATCCCCAGGAGAGGGGTCTGTATTTTTGAGAAAATAAACGAATGGTTAAGTGAGTTGTCTATCTAGATGAGCCTGTGATTTTATAGTTACATGTTAATAGTGAACAAGTAATCAAAATTTCCTTAGCATCTGGAAAGGCTCTTCTTTTTCCTCAAGTATGGCTACCAACTGTTGGGCGAGTTGAATCTTCAGCACCTTAATATTTTCTTTCCTTCAGGTGATTTTCCTTGTCATTGAAGAATCTTACCTTGACACCAAATTTAACTACATTTAAAATTTCAGATCAACAGATTGAAGTATGTGTAACTAATGCTGCTTAAATGCTGGAAGTGAAAGAAAATACATTTCCTAAAGAGCTCATCAAAGCCTAGTCAGGAAAAGAGATGTTGTAGGTAAGCACGGAGAGCTTTCAGGAAGATGGCTTGTCAAAAATCCTTTCTTGCCCGTTCAGATGATTCTAGAAACAGAAGCAAGTCGTCTTTGTAGACACAGTGTTGAGAGAAGGACATAAAGATGCCAACTCCTATTCCTCTCACTTCTCGCCCTGGTTCCGTGGAAGGACACTCAGTCCCAGGCTTCTGTCTCTTTACCTTACTCTTGGTAGTAGGGAATTTGAAGGGCAGATTGCATTTCCAGAGAACCCATGGGGCAATGAGCTGAGGACCAGGGCTCATGCCCTCTCTGCCTTTCGCTGCTCCTGTCCTGACTTCCTGCTTCCCAAGAGTCATACAGAAGAAATGGAGCATATTTAGCTCATTTTTCTGAAAACCTAGTCAGTGACAGACCTAATTGGCTCACCACTCAATTTTGCCTAGAGTCAGGAAGTGAGAGATACTTGTCAACTTTTCTCTTTATTGAGTCTTGGTGAACAGTACTTTTGCTGTGTGATTAGTTCAGTTGCTCAGTTGTGTCCGACTCTCCGTGACCCCATGAACTGCAGCACCCAGTTCATCACCATCTCCCGGAGTTCACTCAGACTCAGCGTCCATCGAGTCCATGATGCCATCCAGCCATCTCATCCTCTGTCATCCCCTTCTCCTCCTGCCCCAATCCCTCCCACCATCAGAGTCTTTTCCAATGAGTGAACTCTTCGCATCAGGTGGCCAAAGTACTGGAGTTTAAGCTTTAGCATCATTCCTTCCAAAGAAGTCCAAGGGTTGATCTTCAGAATGGACTGGTTGGATCTCCTCAAGGGACTCTCAAGAGTCTTCTCCAACACCACAGTTCAAAAGCATCAATTCTTCGGTGCTCAGCCTTCTTCACAGTCCAACTCTCACATCCATACCTGACCACAGGAAAAACCATAGCCTTGACTAGACGGACCTTAGTCGGCAAAGTAATGTCTCTGCTTTTGAATATACTATCCAGGTTGGTCATAACTTTTCTTCCAAGGAGTAAGCATCTTTTAATTTCATGGCTGCAATCACCATCTGCAATGATATTGGAGCCCCCCAAAATAAAGTCTGACACTGTTTCCACTGTTTCCCCACCTATTTCCCATGAAGTGATGAGACCAGATGCCATGATCTTCGTTTTCTGGATGTTGAGCTTTAAGCCAACTTTTTTACTCTCTTTCACTTTCATCAAGAGGCTTTTTAGCTCCTCTTCACTTTCTGCCATAAGGGTGGTATCATCTGCATATCTGAGGTTATTGATATTTCTCCTGCCAATTTTGATTCCAGCTGGTGCTTCATCCAGTCCAGGGTTTCTCATAATGTGCTCAGCATATAAGTTAAATAAGCAGGGTGACAATATACAGCCTTGACATACTCATTTTCCTATTTGGAACCAGTCTGGTTCCATGTCCAGTTCTGTTGCTGTCTGACCTGCATACAGATTTCTCAAGAGGCAGGTAAGGTGTCCTGGTATTCCAATCTCTTTCAGAATTTTCCAAAGTTTATTGTGATCCACACAGTCAAAGGCTTGGGCATAGTCAATAAAACAGAAATAGATGTTTTTCTGGAACTCTCTTGCTTTTTCCATGATCTAGCAGATGTTGGCAATTTGATCTCTGATTCCTCTGCCTTTTCGAAAATCAGCTTGAACATCAGAGGGTTCACGGTTCACATATTGCTGAAGCCTGGCTTGGAGAATTATGACATACTCATTTTCCTATTTGGAACCAGTCTGGTTCCATGTCCAGTTCTGTTGCTGTCTGACCTGCATACAGATTTCTCAAGAGGCAGGTAAGGTGTCCTGGTATTCCAATCTCTTTCAGAATTTTCCAAAGTTTATTGTGATCCACACAGTCAAAGGCTTGGGCATAGTCAATAAAACAGAAATAGATGTTTTTCTGGAACTCTCTTGCTTTTTCCATGATCTAGCAGATGTTGGCAATTTGATCTCTGATTCCTCTGCCTTTTCGAAAATCAGCTTGAACATCAGAGGGTTCACGGTTCACATATTGCTGAAGCCTGGCTTGGAGAATTTTGAGCATTATTTCACTAGCATGTGACTATTGCACATTTATAAATTCAACTCTACTAATTACCTGAACTCAAGTAGGGTGTGACTCTTTAACCTAAATTAATAATAATAATATTCTTTAGAATATCTTAAACTTTTACAGGCTGATGTGTGCTGTCTCTTTCCTTGTTCTGACAGATGTCATGTTTGGGTTCTATTTTCCCCTTTCTAGTCCTAGGTCTAATTCGGGCCCTTATCTTCAGGAGCCTTTTAAGTTATCCTCTCATCCATCCAAAGGACTCCTACTCATTCTTCATGCTTCTCTCACATTAATCTTAGAGTAAGCACATCCCTTGCTCTTAGACTTGAGTGGTTGCCCACTGTTTTCAGAATCAAGTCCAAACTCCTTTGAAGCCCAGCTTTCTGTCATGACGTCAGTATGCTCCCATGATGAAGCAGCATTTATTTCAGTAGTAGGTTCAGATGCACTTGTTTTTAGTGAAATACCAGAATCATTCTTGCCAATGGCAGCCGTTCCATAACTTAAAAATATTTTGTCAGAGAAATAGCAATAGTGACTCATTGAGAAAACTCTGTCTTCTGACTCTTCTTGAAGACTTTCTGCTCATGGGGTATAACTGATGCTCTGACATTTTTATAATTTCTTTTACTACAAGCAGTTCAAAGTATTGATGCATATAACCTTGTTGCTGGCTGTGATAAGTCTCAAGCATCAGAAAATGGATAGCTTAAGATACTTTGCTAGGCACACCAGTATTTTAAATCCGAATTGATATACTTGGTGCTTTAAGACAGATGGTTCGTTGCTTGTGAGGCTAAGAGAATTTGGCAGTACTGAAATTGAGCCTTCTGTTCAATCCAGAATAATTCAGTGATGAGTGGGCAACTTTGTACCTTTTTTTTTTTTTGCTGGATTTGAATATTTGGAAGTGTTTTAGCTTACATATTAACTATATGTGAGTGCCTTCATAAAATGACATTCCAAGCATAGGCAAGTACATAATCAGTGGGTAAGCACTAGATCAGTTTGGCATATGGCACCGCTTGTTTTTATTTCCATTATAGGGATGTTCCTAGTAAGATTAGCAAGTATCCGGCCACATTTAAACATGGGCACAAAACTGTCCAGGTTTAAAGTTAGCTGTTAGTTAGGCTCAGGTTAGTTAACATGCAAGGGGAGGATTTTTGAATTGACCGGAGTGAGTGAAGAAACTGAGGTTTTTAGGTCTCATGTTGACCATCTCTCCCCAGTTTCATGTGATCCCCCAGGTAACACCTCTCCTCAGGTGCCTTGCTAAGACAGCATTTCCTTATTTAAGGCCTGGCTAGAGTATTGTAAAGAACAGCATCTTTAAAGCCCTGTGTTTTGTTACTTAAATGAGAAATCATTTTGTATTCTTTTTGATTTGTGGCTTGTTAGAGCTTCCTTAGTAATTAGCTGGAAATATCTTTTCTCCATGTGTTTTCCAAGTAGGACTTACATAATTCTGTGGTCATTAGGGGGCGACTGGGTGTTGGGAAGCCAGCAGCCCCAGTAGCCCACGACACGGGAACAGCCCGTGGCGCCCTCTACAGGGCAACAGCAGTAGCGCCGTCACTCCGCAGGCGGCCCTGGGCTTGGGGTTTTGATGGGTGGAGGATGTTGATGGTTAATTTAGCAGAGGGTGCTATGATGTGGAGAAAATATCCACTTCATTTAAGCTTTGGGAAAAGGTTTACTCGTTTGAGCTGGAGTTAAAAATACTGTTTTGCCTGCTCTCTTAATGCTGAAAGGATAAAGAGAGCAATAAAAAGTTTCCTTGGATTCTTTAAGTCAGACGTCTCTGTTTTTTCCATATTTCCAGGGAAGCCAAGATCACAAATAAAGGGGCATCCTGTATTTTTATTGATTCTATAATGTAGATTCTTTTCTGACAGTAAATGTATTGTGAAGGGTACTCTGACCACTTTTTAGATTCATTTCATATAACACATTCGTGGACTGATCTCTTTGAGTCACTTCTTTACCATCTGCACTTTGAACACACCTGGAAGCCTTAGTTCCTGTCTGCTGGGTAGTGGCATACATGGGACAGTGGAACTAGAAGAGAGCTTTAGGAGGACATGCACACAGCCAAGTGACTCGTTGCGTCTCTAAAAATCACTGCCATCTGCTTATTTAACACAGGGATGGTAACCTTAACTCTGAGGTCAGGTCCCCTCTAGACTAGGAACTTTAAAATTACCATTTCTCATAAAATGTTGTCATCAAATAAAACATTTTATCATTGAATAAAATATAAACTAATTACCAAGAGTTGCCACCTGACACATTTTGACACTTTTGAAAGAATAGATCACAACTTTTAAATTCATTGTATTATCATTTAGAGTAATTACAGGTCATTGATATATTATGATAGTTTCTTTGTGAGTAAAACATTCCAATAGTAATTACTTCATTTCTCCTGGATCTCCAGTTTCTGAACTCTAGAGCCAAAATAACTACCAACCTGTGATGGAGTAACTAAACTCTCACATTTTCTGTATACTGTCTTATTCTAAAAGTAGAACTTTCTTTTTTTTGTTTTTAACTTCGCTGGGCCTGAATTTTCTCAATTATCTAAAAGAACAAAAAACTGAACAAGACTGCAGAAATGTAGTGATGGGGAAACTGTGTTTAGTAGGGAAACACCGGGCAGTGTAAAGTAACTGGAAAGTCTTCTTTTAAGCAGTAAAACAATACAGTTGCAAATTGTGTGGATAATTACATGTTTGAGTTCAGCATGAAACTTCACTATTAGAACATTGTTTTTGCTTGTGCTAATAGGTTGTGTCGCATCTTTTTTTGTTGTTTTTTGTTTGTTTTCGTCTCTGGGCTCTGAAGATTGAAGTTTACTATTAATTGCCAAGAAGGACATAAGTGAGTATATTTCTTTTTTTATTAATTTAACAGACTGATGATACATATTTATATAGAAGTGTTCAGTTATAATTTAAGTAATATAGCTGCCATAATCTTCTAGATTTTACACTTGAGACGTGGTCTGGTCTAATCATTTCTAGATGATTCTTCTGATTCTCAGACACGAAAAGAGGAATTAAAAGAATTTAGAATCATTCTGGGTGTGGTGGGAACAAACTCATGCACATTCTTCTCTAGAGAAAAATCACACATGTCCTAATCCTTAAGGTTTCTTTTAATTCCATTTTTCCTCAAGACCAACAGTAAGATGTTTTTACTTTTTTTTTTTTTTTCCAGAAGAGGTGTGGTGGAAGGGTCTGCCAGAACCAGAGGCTAAGCACAGAGCCGTGTAAACCAAATTCTTTATTCCAGCTTCCAGAATGCATCCTCTTCAGCCTTTCCTGTTCACTGGACTAAAGCTGTTAAGCAGTGGTGTCAAGAACCGTCATCCACTGGTTGAAGCTCAGTAGAAAACGAGGAAGCAGGCGGGTGTAGATCCAGTAGGAACTACTTGACTCAGATCTTCGCACTTTCACTAAGGAGGGTCGGGGGTGAGGAGACATTTACATTTGCACTGAAACTGATCTGATGTGATTGTGACAGTCTTCCAATCAGTATTTGTTTATCTTAATTTAGTCACGTGTTAAAAATGTGAGGGTCAAATTTACTGCCTCTCAAGGTCACTCAGTGCACACTTGTAGTCTTTGGAAGGGATGACAGGGAAACAGCTGTGCTTTAATGATGGTGCTAGATGTTTATGAAAGCTAGGTGTAATAGTAGGAACATTTTATTGCATATTTTTATTCCAGAGTAAATACAGTGTATTATATTTAGATAAATGTTCAGTGATAAGCCAGAAATCTTACACATACATTGCTGAAAGACATTTTCCCTCTGGATTTAATAAAATTCTGGTACACAGAGGTACAAAATATAATTCATAGATGTAATGAGAAACCTAGACAACTTAGTTCCCGCATGTTTTCCTTCCTTCCCCTCCCCTCCTGTCCCTTTCCTCCTCTTCTCCACCATACCCTCCAGTCTTGCTTGCCTTTGTTGCAGAAAAAAAAAAAAAAAAAAGCAGGTGAGCACATAATTAGGTCGTCACTTTAAACTCTGGATTAGTGGGAGATCCTGGAAGACCTTCCTCAACTGCAAACAAATGACTTTTTCCACCCCCATCTGAATCCTCCCACTACTTTTGATTAGATGTCTTGAGAATCCGCCAATATTTTTAATTGATCAAGTGAAAAATACACAGGAAGTATGCCTGTTTTTTAATTTGTTTGTATATGTTCTTGATGCGTTGCATAAAGACCCAAAGGTGCTTTTGCTTCTCTCTGTCCTCACTGGAACTGTGGTCACCATGGGGTGTGCGGTACTCTGTAGCACACCATAAATCTCCACTAGATGTCAGCGTGTCACCAAATGAAACCAGCACACTCTCCTGCCCATTTAACCAGAATGCTACAGACAAGTTTTAGTATACAGGTTAATAAATTATATTTGTCAATGAATAGTAATAAAAATGAAATCTTTAAAAAATTTAGTACCTTTCATCTGAGGATTTCAAAATGTTTTAACTTATATTTTGGTTTTTGCCATAAGAGCCCCAAAGAGATAGAGTGCAAATATTCATTTAACAGTAAAGTAAAGCAAGAGGACAAAATGGTTGGCTCAAGATCACATAGACAATGTCTGAATAAACCCAGGCTGTTATTTCTGCTATCACAGAATCTACTCTACCTGTATACTTAGATACAGATGCCCTTTGTTTATCATTTATATTAACTGCTTTGCCTTAAAAACAAGCTCAAGAAAAGTGGAATAACAATTAAGAATTATTGAAGATTATTGATATGATTAGTATGGGGATGCTTCAGATGTAATTTTAAGGTTTTATGAAGACTGAACAAAGATAATATGCTGAACAATCTAGATGAAAACTTTAGAAATTCATAGCAATATTTTACCTGTGCTATTTTACAGATGGTGAACTCAGACCAGTGTGAGCCTTGTCTTAGCTCATGTGCTCAAGTGCAGGAGGAAAAGCAATTATAATTTGGTCTGGAAGGTTGAAGCTCTGGGTATGATGGGATTAATGGACATAACTGCATATTATAGGTTTTTCACTGTATAATTTTCTTTAAGAGGAATATACATAAAATCCTGTATATTAAGACTTAAGTGATTTTCTCAAATCTGTATAAATACACAAGTTACAACTGTAAAAGTTATGTTTGTGGATAACAATTAAACATACATAAACGGCAAGTTAGGGTGGTGTGATTATGGGTAAATTCAATTTTCTCTATGTGGTAATATTGTTTCTGCAATAAATAAAAAGAGAAAAGGTTTGTTTTTTTTTTTTTTTTTGGTAAAAATTCACCGCAGTCTCCACTTCAGAAAGGCTTATTTCCTATCAGTAGAGGTGCATTGTATACAACTGAAATTCAAAAGGTATAGTTCGGTTTATTTACTTCAAATGTTTTAATCATAGAAACCAAGGTTAAACTGGCAGAAGAACATATTTTCAAACTTTACTGTGTATTTTAGGTGAAAATAAGTGATTGCCCATCCCAGCAGGCTGTTTGCTGCAGTATTCAGTGCATCATCAGTATTCATACTGATGAAAAAATGTTTAATAAATGTAGCTGTCTTCAGTTTGTGTTTTCATTTGAATGGTGCAAGGTTAAAAGAGTTGCCAGTAAAGTCTGAGATTTTCAAAATTAAAAACTACAGTAGCTATTGATTTTGCACGCTTAGACCTATGTTTTGGTTGAGAACCTGTATTTATCAAACCATGCATAGATCAAATTGAGGTATTAAATAACATTTCACATATGTGAAAGAAAACGTGAATTTATCATGTCTCATTTCAGTAATCACAGCATAGCCACCCTTGAATTGTGTATAAAAACTTAATGTGTAATAATAAAACTTAGACAACTGATCTCCGATTATCCATTGGCAAAGTCAGGCATGTGTATCAGAATTGCCTAGAAAACTTTGTAAAAACCGCATTTCCCAGCTACCACCCCCATCCTGCAGTCACAGATTTCCAGATTTGGTGGTGGAATGGGTGGGTGGAGGAGGCAAGTGTGCGCATACCAGGACTTTTCAGAGTGCTGCATTAGGGCCTTCAAAGTCACTCCCAACTCAGGTATGCCCTCTGAGTTCATTGTTTGGGCTCCCGGAGCCAGCAAAATGTAGCCCAAAATACCTTGAATACTTGACTCATGGTTGGCTAGAGTTATTAGATGGTTGTAACAAAACCTAGGTGAATGAAGATGATTAGACTGCCATTTGGAGGTGAACTCTTTGTTCAATCAGTTCTTGTTAAATAGAAAGGTAAGGAGTCCAGCAGGGAGACCTGACCAGCTCAGCCTCCCTCATACCTCATCTGTTCAGTTAAGTTGCTCAGTCATGTCCACTTCTTTGTGACCCCATGGACTGCAGCATGCCAGGCTTCCCTGTCCATCACCAACTCCCAAAGCTTGCTCAAACTCATGTCCATCGAGTCAGTGAAGCCATCCAACCATCTCATCCTCTGCCATCCCCTTCTGCCAGCATCTTTCCCAGCATCAGAGTCTTTTCCAGGGAGTCAGATCTTTGTATCAGGTGACCAAAGTATTGGAGCTTCAGCTTCAGCATCAGTCCTTCCAATGAATCTTCAGGGCTGATTTCATTTAGGATTGACTGGTTTGATCTTGCAGTCCAAGGGCCTCTCTCAATAGTCTTCTCCCAAAGCATCAATTCTTCAGTGCTCAGCTTTCTTTATCATTCAACTCTCACGTCCATACATGACTACTGGAAAAGCCATAGTTTTGACTAGATGGACCTTTGTCAGCAGAGTAATGTCTCTGCTTTTTAATATGCTGTCTCAGTTCAGTTGAGTTGCAGTCGTGTCCTGACTCTGCAACCCCATGGACGCATGCCATGCATGGCATGCAAGGCCTCCCTGTCCATCACCAACTCCTAGAGTTTACCCAAACATGTTCATTGAGTGGGTGATGCCATCCAACCATCTCATCCTCTGTTGTCCCCTTCTTCTCTCACCTTCAATCTTTCCCAGCATCAGTGCCTTTTCAAATGAGTCAGTTCTTCTAATCAGGTGGCTGAAGTATTGGAGTTTCAGCTTCAACATCAGTCCTTCTAGTGAATATTTAGGACTGATTTCCTTTAGGATGAACTGGTTGCATCTCCTTGCAGTCCAAGGGACTCTCAAGAGTCTTTTCCAACACCACAGTTCAAAAGCATCAATTCTTGGGTGCTCAGCTTTCTTTATGGTCCAACTGTCACAACCATACATGACCACTGGAAAAACCATAGCCTTGACTAGATGGACCTTTGTTAGCAAAGTAATGTCTCTGCTTTTTAATATGCTGTCTAGGCTGATCATAACTTTCCTGCCAAGGAATAAGCATCTCTTAACTTCATGGCTGCAGTCACTATCTACAGTCATTTTGGAGCCCCCAAAATAAAGTCTGCCACTGTTTCCATTGTTTCCCCATCTATTTGCCATGAAGTGATGGGACCAGATGCCATGATCTTTGTTTTCTAAATGTTGAGTTTTAAGCCAGCTTTTTACTCTTCTTTCACTTACTTCAAAAGGCTCTTTAGTTCTTTGCTTTCTACCGTAAGAGTGGTGTCATCTCCAAACCTGAGGTTATTGCTATTTCTCCCGGCAATCTTGATTCCAGCTTGTGCTTTTTCCAGCCCAGCATTCCTCATGATGTACTCTGCATATAAGTTAAATAAGCAGGGTGACCATATACAGTTTTGACGTTCTTCTTTCCTAATTTGAAACCAGTCCATTGTTCTGTGTCCGGTTCTAACTGTTGCTTCTTGACCTGCATATAGATTTCTCAGGAGTGTCCCGCAAAACCTGTATCCCCTCTACCAGTTTCTACCTGTGCCTAGAATCCTGCTATAAGTTTCATTCTTGGGCTTAAAATACAGGCATCTCAGAAATCTTCCCTTTTCGTTACTGATACAGGAATTAATAACACATAGTTTTATCAGTTTTGTTTCATTTTGTTTTGAATTTTCATCAGGAAATCTATAGCTTCTTAGCTCAGGAAAATCACTGCTCACCCCTGACAGCTGGCTGAAGCAAGTTGTTGGGTAAATGAGGATTTTGAGAAAGATCGAAAAGAAGCCCAGAACATTCTAACTACTGTTTGAGAGGCTGGGCAGGGAGGAGGGGGCGGGGCTGATTGCCCAAGGCAGTACCCTTCAGAGAACAGAGGAGATCTATTAACTGCATGCTGAGTCATTGGAGAGCTGGGCAGGATCCTCTTCATTGCAAGCTCCCAAGGTGAGGCTCCTGCTGCTGGTGTGGAGGGACTTCAGTTTTCTCCTGTTGGTTTCTAGCTGCAGTTCCACATCCAGCACACAGGGGTCCAAAAGTCATTGTTGCTCTTCAGTGAGTATGGGAATCACCTGGAGAGCTCCTTGAAGCCAATTCCTCGGCCCTACGTCAGAGATTCTGATTGGTGGAAGGCCACAAATTTGCTTTTCCAACTGCTGGCTGCCTGGCACTGACTTGAGTGGTGAGCTTTAGACAACATATCTCCAGGCAGCGTCTGCAACTCTGGCACAGCAGCCAATATGATGTCCCAGCATAAGCTGAAGTTCTAAGATGCTGGCATTTTCTGACATGCTGCAAAGATGAGCCCAGCAAACTCGTCTCCGAAGCATACCATCTAGGACTATCTGCTGTTCAGTCTCTTGTGGTGGTGTCCTTGTCTTTTTAAGCTTAGTCACACAGGAAGATCAAGATTTTTTATTGATGGCTTGTGTGCCAAGGTATAGGGAGGATAAAGAACAGAAATTCAGTAGGCATAGAACCTCAGAATCATTTTTGTCAGTTTCCTGGCCGTGGTGGGTTGAATTGGTTGAAATCCACAACCTACTGACAGATGCTCAGCAGGAGTTACGAATGATACTGTTTTAAATGTAGCAGGCTTTTCTTGGCAGAATCTCTTAAGAACTTTGATAGAGATATTGTTTCTGGAATTTAAGAACTAAACACTGAAAATACATTGAAAAAGCATTCATAAACTACTGGAAAAAAACTTCTTAAATTTCTTGTCTCCTTAAAGCAATGCTTATTATATTATGGCTAAGGTAAAGGATAAAGATGAGGCTAATTATAAAATGGCTAATTATAAAGTGGTAAAGAATCTGCCTGCCAAGCAAGAGATGCGGGTTCAATCCCTGAATCGGGACGATCTCCTGGGGAAGGAAATGGCAACCCACTCCAGTATTCTTGCCTGAAGAATCCCATGGACAGAGGAGCCTGGCGGGCTACAGTCCATGGGTTCACAAAAGAGTCAGAAGCGACTAAACAACAACATGTGTAAAATAGTTTAACTTGAAAGAGATTTCAGCCTTTATTATTGAAACAGCTTCAAATGCAAAACTTAGATTATTGTTTGCAACCAGCAGTTCCATTTCCATTTTAATCAGTTCATTTTTCTCCAGTGTCCTTATCCTTATGAGAAAATATGGTTACAGTTACTCAGCCTTCATATAGCAGTAATCATTATTTCAATTTAAGGATTAGCAAAATTTGTCTCAAAAATTAAACTATACTAAATATTAAAAATATTTTTAAAGCATGTTAAATATAGAGGTTTTTTCACCTTTAAATCAGTTTTACTTCTATTAATATGTAGCTATTCTCTTTGAGCCATCGTGTGCTATAACTTGTAAAGTTTTTCTCAGCAGGCATGCATTTAAGAGCATTAGCTTATTAACTCATTGGAGATTTGTGAGAACTGATAAATAATAAAGTACCCTGTGCCACAGCTGAGTATTACAATTGGAAATAGCTAAGAAACTTTAGTTACATAACAATATATATTATATGAAATGACAGTAATAAGATTTGTCAAGTGTTGCTTGTTAAGAGTCCGGTCTGCTTAGCGCTGCTAATCTCAATAAATCTATCGAGAGCACATTCTTTTCCTTCCGTATTTATAGAAACCTCTAGGACATTTACTGTAGTGGATGGATTTCTTAGGTACCGTCCAGTTTTAATAATTCAGCTATGTTACCTACTGTTCTTTCACTATAAGATTTTCAAATGGGATAACTTTACCCAACAGCACAGGCCAATTTCCTTTGTTATATGCTGTCCATAAGCCGGCTTTTTTATTAGCAGAAACCACTATAGTCCGTAACTAAGGCATTTTCTTACTTGTGTGTCTGTTTGACTATACATCATCACGTGTGCTTCTGAGCACGTGTGCACAAGGAGCGTGCCTTACTCTCAGCTCAAGAACTGCTTTTTATTAGTGTAATTTACTATGAAAGAGTTTTCTAAACTCACAGGTAACAGATACTATTTCTCTAGGTCACCAGTCTCAGGGACCATTCAGAATGTGTGTTAATGGTTACATGTGTACTTTGGTCCCTCAAATGTCTCTGTAGTTCAAGTAAAAGAGAGGTGATTTCTAGCTGCTGTCTTCCTTCTGTTAAAATGTGGCTGCTTTGATTTTTTCCCTCTGAATTCCTACAATAAGCCTGGCAACCCATGGGCTGTGACTGCTGCTGCCTCTGCCCCACAGACCCCAACCCCCTATCCTTGGAGCCATCACTTCACAACAAAGCCTGTGTCTTCCATGAAGGAAGCTATTAAGTCTTGGGAAGCAACATCGCCTCCATATCACAAAACTATACTTTTCTGCTTCCACTGCTGGTGAGCTTGGCAGCTCTCTGTAGCTGGAGACTATTGGAAATCTTGTTTGTCTCACCCTAGACTATGAGTAGGCTCCTTGGAAACACAGTCATCATTCTTCTGTAATCACAGTCTAACAGTGATGGACACATTTTTGTACCCTTAGTAAATCTTCTGAACAAAGCATATTTGAGGTTATTTTTCTGCTTCTGTCCTAGGGACTTGAAGCTTCCATTTTGCTCCTCCTGGTAAAGTTGAACCACCTCCCCACCCCTCTGCTGAAGCCCATCATCAAAGGAGCTTGCTAGCCAGACTACTGAAATTATGAGTTATCTCTTAGCATTCTCAACACAAGCCAACCTGAGCGTTCTCCTAGCTCTTGCAGGGAGATGTGTGCTCATCAGCTAGACTGTGTCCTAGCTATGTGGCCGGGCCAGCCACATGTCTCCCACTTCTGGGCATAATTTCCTGTGAGAGAGGGTAAGCGGCTTTTTGAGTTGAGAAATGTGCATTCCTTAAAATGCAACGTGAAGGAAATAAATATTTTGCGTCAAATTTGTTTCTACGTTTAACCTTATTGCTATTTGAGGGAGTGGGTTGTAGATATAAAATGTTTCATGAGTTTTATGAACTTGAAATAAAATCCTTGGGCTGTCTGCACCATTTCCATTTTTTTCTGTCTTTAATGGGAAAACTTTGTTTTAGACCTTAAGAGCATGCTTGGCTTTTCCCCACCCTCGTTTTCATCAAGGTAGTACCTTTCTTTCCTCTGTCTTTAAGGTATATTTTTTACAGTACCATCTTTCAATCTGGGTTAGTTAAATCTTTAGTTTTGTGACAGAACCAAACTTTGGTCAGCTTGCCTATGTGCAGTAAACCAATCTACTGACATCGGTTTGTGGTGAAGGGAATTACAGCATTTACTGCAGGGCTCCAAGCAAGGAGTCCAGGACAGCTAGTGCTCAGAAACACTGTAGTCCCCAAAAGGTTGCAGCAAAGCATTTATTCACTTACAACATTTATTTTTGGCTGTGCTGGGTCTTTGTTGCTGCACGCGGGCTTTCTCTAGTTGCAGTGAATGGGGGCCACTCATTGCAGTGGCTTCCCATTGTGGAGTTTTGGCTCTGGGGCATGTGGGCGTTAGCGGTGGTGGACCATGGGCTGAGTTGCCCTACAACATGCGGAATCTTCCCAGACCAAAGATCAACTTATGTCCCCTGCTTTGGAAGGTGGATCCTTAACCACTGCACTGCCAGGAAAGTCCCAGCAAAACATTTTTAAAGGCAAGGTGAGGGAGGGGCATCCCAGGGTATGTGATCCGCTCATGGCAGTGCTCTGATACGTTGGCAGTGAGGTAACAGGGCAGTGTGTCACAGGGGTTAACATTATCAATCCCTAGTCTTCACTAGGCTGGGGGGGTGGGGGCTACATGGTGGGGGTTTCAGCATCTGTAAAACAACTCAGAGAATGGTTAGCAGATGCTCTTATACAGATACTGCAGAGAGAAGCTAGAGAGCAGAGGATATGGAGTAGAGGTCTGTCCCTGGAAGGCTCCATAGCGTCCTACTTGGTTACAGTTTTATGCTCAGTATAGAATTATGATTTGATTGTTACTCTAAAGCTTTTAATAAGGTCTTGTTTTTCTAGTTTATGGGGAGCAGACAATGATTAGTTAAGTTTATCAATATCACACAGTAAGACAGTCATGTAGTGTGGCAGTTAATTACATGGGCTGTTTATCTAGAGTAAATTACTTCTCTGGTTTAAATTTTTCATCTATAAGATATACATTACAGTAATACTTATTTTTTAAGGTTTCTGTAATGAGATTCGGGTTGTCAGAGATGCTGAAAATGTAGCCTCTGTGTACCAGTGCTGAATTGAATCTTGGAGGCAGAGTTTTGGATTCAGCAGAAAAGAATAGCTTTATTACTTTGCCAGGCAAAAAGGGACACGGTGAGCCCCTGTTCTCACACTGTGTATCCCAACCTGGGAGAATTTGATAAGGAGTTTTATAGCAGTGGTTGAAGGGCAGAGTTTATGATGAGAGTGTGTGTACAGGGCCTGCACTCCTTTAATCTGGTCTCAGGTAATCTCTTGATGAGTTTCTCTAGTTTTTTTAATCTGACCTCAGATGGTCTTCTCTGGAATGAAGAATGCTAACATCACCTGTTCTTTTGTTCATTTGTTCTTGTTGAGTAGCTAAGCCCTCACCAACTGTTTGGGACCACATGAGCTGCAACATGCCACGTTTCCATCCTTCACTATTTCTTGGAGTTTACTCAAACTCAGGTCCATTCAGTCAGTGATGATATCCAACCATCTCTCCTCTATCGACCCTTTCTCATCCTGTGTTCTATATCTCCCAGCATCAGGGTATCTTCTCATGAGTCATCTCTCCAAATCAGATAGCTAAAGTATCGGAGCTTTGGCAACAGTCCTTCCAATGAAAATTCAGGGTTGATTTCCTTTAGGATGGACTGGTTTGATTCTCTTTGCAGTCCAAGGGACTGTCAAGAGTCTTCTCCAGCACTACAGTTCAAAAGCATCAATTCTTCTATGCTCAGGTTTCTTTATAGTCCAACTCTCACATCCATATATGACTACTGGAAAAACCATACCTTTCACTAAATGGACCTTTGTTGGCAAAGTGATGTCTCTGCTTTTTAATACTCTGTCTAGATTTGTCATAGCTTTTCTTCCAAGGAACAAGCATCTTTTAAATTTCATGGTGGTAGTCACCATCTGCAGTGATTAGGGAGCCCAAGAAAATAAAATCTGCCACTGTTTCCATTTTTTTCTCCATCTGTTTCACATTGCATGATGGGACCAGATGTCATAATCTTAGTTTCTTGAATGTTGAATTTTAAACCAGCTTTTTAAACTTTCCTCTTTTACCTGCATCAGGCGGCTCTTTAGTTCCTCTTTGCTTTCTGCCATTAGAATGGTATTACCTGCATATCTGAGGCTGTTGATATTTCTCCCATCAATCTTGATTACAGCTTGTGCTTCATCTATCCCAGCATTTTTCACAATGTACTCTGCATAGAAGTTAATTAAGCAGAGTGTCAATATACAGCTTTGACGTACTCCTTTCCCAATTTTGAACCAGACCATTGTTGCATGTCCTGTTCTAACTGTTGCTTCTCAACCTGCATTCAGTTTTCTCAGGAGGCAGGTAAGGTGGTCTGGTATTCCCATGCCTTTAAGAATTTTTTATAGTTTGTAGTGATCCACACAGTGAAAGGCTTTAGCATAGTCAGTAAAGCAGAAGTAGATGTTTTCTGAAGTTTTCTTGCTTTTTCTGTGATCCAACAGATATTGGCAGTTTGATTTCAGGTTCCTCTGCCCTTTCTAAACCCAGATTGTGCCATCTGAAAATTCTCGAAGAGATGTCTAGTCTTTCCCATTATAGTCTTTTCCTCTGCTTCTTTGCATTGATCACTGAGGAAGGCTTTCTTATCTCTCCTTGCTGTTGTCTGGAACTCTGCATTCGGTTGGGTATGTTTTTCCCTTTCTTGGCCTTTTGCTTCACTCTTTTCTCAGCTGTTTGTAAGGCCTCCTCAGACAACTGTTTTGCATTCTTGTATTTCTTTTTCTTGGGATGGTTTGGTCACCACCTCTTGTACAATGTTGTTCTTCAGTCACTCAGTCATTCCAACTCTGTGAGCCCCATGGACTGCAGCATACCTTCCCTATCCTTCACCATCTCCCAGAGCTTGCTCAGACTCATGTCCATTGAGTCATTGATGCCATTCAACCATCTTGTCCTCTGTCATCCCCTTCTCCTCTTACCTTCAGTCTTTGCTAGCATCAGAGTCTTTTCTAATGAGTCAGCTCATCGCATCAGGTGGCCAAAGTACTGGAACTTCAGCTTCAGCATCAGTCCTTCCAGTGAATATTCAGGATTGATTTCCTTTGACATGACTCGCTTGATCTCCTTGAAGTCCAAAGGACTCTCAAGAGTCTTCTTCAACACTACAGTTCAAAAGCATCAGTTCTTCGGCACTTAGCCTTCATGGTCCAACTCTCATATCCATGTGTGAAACAATAGCTTTGACTAGGCGGACCTTTGTTGGCAAAGTAATAATGTCTCTGCTTTTTAATGTGCTGTCTAAGTTTATCATAGTTTTTCTTCCAAGGAGCAAAGATCTTTAAATTTCATGTCTGCAGTCACCACCTGCAGTGATATTAGAGCCCCCCAAAATAAAGTCTCTCATTGTTTCCATTGTTTTCCCATCTATTTGTCGTGAAGTGATGGGACTGGATGCCATGATCTTTGTTTTTTGAATGTTGAGTTTTAAGCCAGCTTTTTCACTTTTCTCTTTAACCTTCATCAAGAGGCTCTTTAGTTCCTCTTCTGTTTCTGCCGTATGGGTGGTATCATCTGCATATCTGAGGTCATTGATATTTCTCCCTGCAAACTTGATGTCAGTTTTTGCTTCATCCAGCCTGGCATTTTGCATGATATACTCTGCATATAAGTGAAATAAGGAGGGTGATAATTTACAGTCTCATATCACATGATGTACTCTGCATATAAGTGAAATAAGCAGAGTGACAATATATAGCCTTGAAGTACTACTTTCCCAATTTGGAAACCAGTCTATTGTCCCATATCTGGTTCTAACTGTTGTGTCTTGACCTGCAAACAGATTTCTCAGGAGGCTGGTAAGGTGGTCTGGTAGTCCGTATCTTTAACAATTTTTCGCAGTTTGTTGTGATCCACAGAGTCAAAGGCTTTAGTGTAATCAATGAAGCAGAAGTAGATGTCCATCTGGAATTGTTGCTATTTCTATGATCAATTTGATGTTGATGATTTGATCTCTGGTTCTTCTGCCTTTTCTAAATCGAGCTTTTACATCTGGAAGTTCTTAGTTCATGTATTGTTGAAGCCTTGCTTGGAAAATTTTGAGCATTACTTTGCTAGCATGTGAAATGAATGCAATTGTGCGATAGTTTGAACATTGTTTGGCGTTGCCCTTCCTTGGGATTGGAATGAAAACTGACCATTTCCAGTCCTGTGGCCACTGCCGAGTTTTCCAAATGGCTGACATATTGAGTACAGCACTTTAACAGCATCATCTTTAAGGATTTGAAATAGCTCAGCTGGAATTTCATCACTTCCACTAGCTTTGTTTGTGTGATGTTTCCTAAGGTGTACCATGTTAGGAACCTCCATCTAAGCTCTTCAGACACTCTATCAGATATGATCCCTTGAATCTATTTGTCACCTCCACTGTAAGGGATTTGATTTAGGTCATACCTGAATGGCCTCGTGGTTTTCCCTACTTTCTTCAATTTAAGCCTCGATTTGGCAATAAGTAGTTCATGATCTGTGCCATAGTCAGCTCCCAGTCTTGTTTTTGCTGACTTTATAGAGCTTCTCCATCTTTGGCTGCAAAGAAGATAATCAATCTGATTTCAGTGTTGACCATTTGATGATGTCCATGTGGAGAGTCATCTCCTGTGTTGTTGGAAGAAGGTGTTTGCTATGACCAATATGTTCTCTTGACAAAACTCTGTTAGCCTTTGCCCTGCTTCATTTTATACTCCAAGTGCAAATTTTCCTGTTACTCCTAGTATCTTGACTTCCTACTTTCCATTCCAGTCCCCTCTGATGAAAAGGATGCCTTTTTTTGGTGTTAGTTATAAAAGGTCTTGGAGGTCTTCATTAAACCCTTTGACTTCAGCTTCTTCGGCATTAGTGGTTGGGGCACAGTCTTGGATTACTGTGATGTTGAATGGTTTGCCTTGGAAACAAACAGAGATCATTCTGTCATTTCTGAGATTGCACCCAAGTACTGCATTTGACATTTTTGTTAACCTGAGGGCTACTCCATATCTTCTATGCGATTCTTGCCCACAGTAGTAGATATAGTGGTCATCTGAGTCAAATTCACCCATTCCTCTCCATTTTACTTCACTGATTTCTGAAATGTCAACATTCACCCTTGTCATCTCCTGCTTAACCATGTCCAATTTGCCTTAACTCTTGAACCTAATATTACAGATTCCTATGCAATATTATTCTAGTAGATATAGTGTCATCTGAGTCAAATTCACCCATTCCTCTCCATTTTACTTCACTGATTTCTGAAATGTCAACATTCACCCTTGTCATCTCCTGCTTAACCATGTCCAATTTGCCTTAACTCTTGAACCTAATATTACAGATTCCTATGCAATATTATTCTTTACAGCATTGGACTTTACTTTCCCACCAGACACATCCACAACTGGGTGTCATTTCTGCTTTGGCCCAGCCTCTTCATTATTTCTGGAGCTATTTCACCACTCTTCCCCAGTAGTATATTGGACATGTACTGACCTGGGGGGCTGATCTTCCAGTGTCATATCTTATTTTCTTCTCATACTGTTCATGGTATTCTCACAGCAAGAATACTGAAGTGGTTTGCCATTCCCTTCACGTTTTGTCAGAACTCTCCACCATGACTTATTCATCTTGGATAGCCCAGCATGGCATGGGTTATTATTTCATTGAGTTACATAAGGCTGTGATCCATGTGATCATTTTTGGTTAGTTTTCTGTGATTGTTGTTTTTATTCTGGAGGTTCTGAGATTATAGATCTTGTAGAAGGCAAAGATATTATTATGTGTATTCCTTAGTGCTGAAGCCAGACCCTGCCCCAAGGCTGCTCTATTATTGCTTGGCTGTTCCTCCCTTGTCTCCATGTCCCCTTCTTTACCGGATAAACAACTGTTTGAATCTGCCCTTTGAGAATCAGGAAGGTCAGGAAATCTGGAATCTGTTACCTACAAACTAGGAATGGGAGACTGAAAGGCTTCCATGCCCAGGAAGCCCACGGGGCCCTGCTTGTTTTCATCAGTAGTGTAGCCTAACTCTACTTGAGCCCAGCATGAATTAGGTGCTCCATCAGAGTCATTTACTGCATTTTTGGGATGTATGATAAGTTCCTCATAATTTTTATTTTCAGAAAAGTTTCTAGACAACTTAACTAGTTCTCTTTCTATCTAACTTCATGATTAACTGCACCTTCTTATAGGGGTCTTATTTCTTTAGCACTTCTGGCCACAGATGAATTTTAAAAAAAAAAAAAAAGATGGAATAATAAAGCAGCAGGTAACTAGTGTCACAGAAAACTTCCTTGTCATGATGTTACAAAAGGATTCATGCCTCTGCCAGAATCCCAGAACACTTTCTTGTAGTAACTTCATGAGGCTATTTTGTATTTGGGAAATGTCTGAATAAATCTCTTCACTATTGTCTGGTCCTACATATGTTTAACCTTATTGAGGACAGATTTCCTGACCATGTACGATGGAGACGTCCATAGGGCCTGTGTGCACTGCTTTTCTTTCCTGACAGTTCTAAGTTTGCCAACACTGAGTATTTAATTGTGCTCTCAATAAAGGCATCCAGTCTTTCAGAACTTGGCTCTAGGAATTGGCAGCAACAAGAATAAGGCAACAACATTCGTGTTCTTTTTGATCATCACTTCCTATTTTGTATAATTGTACTCTTTGCTGTTTTGCTTTCAGAAACTATTTGGAGGAACCAAGGTAGGGAGGCTTCCTTTATGCTTCCCTTGGGCTTCTCTTGGGGCTCAGCTGGTAAAGAATCCACCCGCAATGCAGAAGACCTGGGTTTGATCCCTGGGTTGGGAAGATCCCCCGGAGAAGGGAAAGTATACTACCCACTCCAGTATTCTGGCCTGGAGAATTCCGTGGACTGTATAGGCCATGAGTCGCAAAGAGCTGGACACAACTGAGCGACTTTCACTCACTCACAAGGTAGGGAGGTGGAGTAGATATGCTTCAAGAGAAATCATTTGAAATGTTTCTTTCTTGAATCCACAATTCAGGTTTCCCTACTTTCAGAGCCTTTTTTTTCTCTGTAAATGTCTTTTGATTTTTTTCTACGCTGCCACGTTCCTCATTAGCATGGGTGTTCTTTTTATCATGACTCCCTTTATTATACACACTCACAGGAAACTCCTTTAAATCAAATGAAACAGTGCCTTCACTTTATCCGGCCTAAGATACCTGTGACAGGGGTGATTCCTTTTTCCTTCCTCAGGGGTGAGCAGTAGGGTGCAGGCTGGCAGTGGGCACTGTTTTGTACAGGCTTTAGGAGTCTCAGGAGAGAGCAGGAGTAGATAATAGATATATGAAGGATCATGACCATCTTCAAGACTCCACCCACACTCGAACTCCTAGAGTCAGGATCCGAATGAAGAAAGAGCTGACTATAGGGTCTAGTCGAGGTGTGCAGTGTTATTACCCATAGAAAGCCTGTGCAGCACTGAATGATCAAAAGTGTGTGGCACTGTAAAAGCAGGCTATATCACCCTCCTACAGAGGCACAGAAGAGGAAGAATCTAGATAGAGGAGGCGTCAAGTATTAAAAGGCCTGATAGAGCAGATGGCGTTGCTAGATTTCTAGGAGCAGAGTTAATTGACTTACTGACTAATTGGATAAGAACCGAAGGGAGTGAATTTTTTTAAATGACTCTGAACCTTTAATTTGGATGACTTGCTATACAGTCATGCTGTCAATCAAGAAAGGAAATATGAGGAAGGAAGAGAGGATGAGAACTCACCACAGCTGTGCCTTGCCATCTCCAAGTAGGATTTCTTTGATTCCTTAATAAACCTCAATACAGGAAATTTTATTGAAACTTAGTATCTTGCCCAAGTTTGCAAAGCTAAAGTGGCAGAGCCAAGATTCAAATTCAGAACCCAGTAACTATACAGTCAGTGACCTTTTGTTACACCAAAGAGAATAGAACATAAAGCACACTGTCTTAGGATGCTTCTTATCCTGCTAGCACCCCAATAATAAAAATGATCCTATGTTTTAGGATCATTTAGGAAATGTCCCCCCGCTAAAATTAATCATTGTAAGGAATGTCTGCAACAACCTGCCCAGTCTGACTTTCTCAATTTACATCAAATGCAGTTATTTAATTTAAACTTATCCACACAACTGAACCAGCAGACACACAGCACTGAAGTGTTTTCCTGTTTTGATGTAGCAAACCTCCTTTACTGGAAATTTTCAAATTAGAGCCTGCCCTTCCCTAGTGCAGGGTGCTGTTGCAGGCATGATTAACACCTCAGAACCCAGATTGGCCCAGGTCCTAAAAAATATTGGCAGGAGACCAATATTTATTGGACCATCTAATTTATTTCTATTTCTCACTGTGGAGAGCATAGGCCCTATGTTGTCCAAGATCCAAGCAGTGTATCTTAAAGTGTGCATAGTTCCACAACTCTTCATCTGGGCTGAAGTTAATATAAGAATTGTTCAGATGCTCAGTCATGTCCAACTCTTTGTGACCCCATGGATTACAGCATGCCAGTCTTTCCTGTCCTTCACCATCTCCCAGAGTCCACTCTCATGTCCATTGAATCGGTGATGCCATCCAACCATCTCATCCTCTGTCATCCCCTTC
>SJYC01107886.1:0-16172 GCA_006408675.1 Madoqua kirkii
CAGTGCTTAAAAACAAATTTATAGCACAAAAACACCTATATTAGAAAGATAAAGGTACTATAACAATGACTTTCACTTCCACTCTAAAAGCTATAACAAGGAGACCAATGAAATCAAAAGTCAAAAGACAGTTGGAAATAATGAATATAAGAGCAGAAATAATGAAAAAACAGGAAAACACAGAAAACTGATAAAACCAGAAACTGGTGCTTTGAAAAAACAAATAAAATTAATGCACCTCTACTCAGATTAATCAAGAAAAAGAAGAGGTGGAGGAACTTATTATCAATATCAAAAATGAGAGCAGTTAACACATGACATCATTATGAATACTTGAGCATGTAATTGGGTTTTCACTACTCACAGTCTTGTTGTATACTTTCCCCATTCTGTGTTTTTGCAGTTACAATGCCCGTAACCTTTAATACATCTTTTCACTTTTGTGCTGATTTTGACTATCTTACAAGGCTCCGTGGAGTTTCCATATCACTCCAGGTTGCTGATATCTCCTTATACTGAACTTCAAATATGCTCACCTATATCATTCACTTGGCAGTTAGTTACGTGCTGCTTTTTGACCTCTTCTGTGTCTTGTTTTGCATTTTTAAACTTTGTTTATGTTTGACTTTTCAACCAGATTATAAACTCACAGAGAAGGAAAAGACATTGTCTGAGGCTCCCCTTCCCCTATTTTTGGTCTCCCTAGTGCCTTGCCTAATAGGTTTTGTTGACAGCAAATTTTTGGCCTAATAATTCCAAAGAGATCTCTTTATGACTCACTGTTTTGATGGGTCACTGTGAAAATCCCACACACAAGACATTTGAGGTTTAAAACACTAAATGTAGCATGTGAATTTTGCTGTAATCTGTCAACAATGCCTTTTATGAAGCTGATTTCTGAATAAGAAAGAATTAGGAATTTTGCTTATATCACATTTTTAAGAATTCTCTTACTGTTAGAACAGGAGTGAGCAACTTCTCCAGTTTTGAAATCACATGACAGTTTCTGCTAGCATAAGATAACCAAGAAGCATGATTCAGCTACTTTCTTGCTTAAATTGTACAATTAGCTAGTTGAACCACTGTGGTATTTTTATGTATTAGTTTCACATTAGTCTAATCCTTTAGCTCTTTCAGTGAAGGTTGGAGATCAGCCTTGTATTTGGGTGGTAATGTAGTTATATTCCTCTGGAAAGTATGGGACAAATTAGGAGTCTAAGAAAAAGAAAAGTGTTTAACATAATTCTTATTGAGTTAGTTACTTAACATATGAAACAACCTCCAACACACTTTTCTTGGAGAGAGGATAAAGATCAATCTCTATCCAAGTAGTAATTTTCCCAAGTGGAAGGTGGTATTTTCCAATTCATTGTTTCATGAAAGAACTGTCAAGTTCTGGGGACAATGTGAATGCAACTTATAAAATTTATTACCTCTCAGAGACACTGTTTCACATGAGGGGTCTTCATTTTCTCTCTACAGGAGAATCCATATGCTACATTGACCATATCTTTGGCAGAGACTGCTTTCTGCAGGAAATATGGATTTGATCCCCAGAGTCCCCTCTGTGCTCACATAATACTATCAGGAACTGTTATCAAGGTAAATATCATGTAAGAACAGATACTTGTTTTATTTTTTTATTTTTGACCATAGCTAAGCTACTTTAAATACTGCATGTGTTGGGGGTGGATGGGTGGGCACAGAGGCAGATCTGTGCAGCTCTCCTGGGGCCAGGGTGGCTCCCACGCCATCTCTGTGACTACAGTTCATGATTTTAAGGTTGAGTGGCTGGGTGCTGACTGATCACGGACTTAGTTGAATGCCAGGGTACAGCCCCGGTGGATCCAGGGTAATTCGAAGGGGAGATAGAGTAAGCGTCCTAGGAAAAAACTTATTTAATTACAGATATAGAGAGAGATTAGAAAGGGATAGTGTAGTAAAATTTGTGGAGAAAAAGAGGCTGAATAACTTGGTATATGTGGAATACCAATCACCACCTACATAGGCCACAGGCATCTTTCTGTTCTCCCTAAGGAGAGGAGGCACTGAGGCCTCCCCGGTCCAATCTTAGAAGCCCAGGCAAGATTAGCAGGCTTGGTGAGTACCCACGTACTAGATGGGAATTCAGCCAGAAGGGGAAAGAACGACACAGGGGAATCAGTCTTTCTAGAAACTGATCCGATTTCTTTATTTTTCAGGTTTGCTTATATACTTTTTGTTATACATAGGGATGAATACAGAGTCACGTGGGGGTCAGCAGACCTGACCCTTGTCACAATCAGGTGCTTCATATAAAATTATACAAAGGTTTTATGGGTTTTACATCATCTTCTGGCCATGAGGCCTGCTGACATTTTATGGCCCTTTCTGATAACGGTCAGGCAACCAGAAAACTTATTTTTTTCAGGGGTGATTTTTTCTTAAACCAAGCGCCACCCTCCAAATAAAGTTGCATTCCTATAGGGTGAGGGTGTATCGGATTACAATCAAGAAAGGAAGTTACTTAGCCTAAGGTTTAACATGATTAATCTTAAAGGTTAATGCTTATTTCTCCTGTATGTTAGTTATATTCATTATAAAGGCAGAGAATATGGAGATTTAGCAGCAAACATTAGCCCAACAAATGAAAACCCTTCACCAATGTTCCCCTTAAGATCTATTTAGTCTTAAGATAGTGATAAAGTTACATTTTTTGCATAGCAAGGACACAGTGATTTATAACAAAGTACAGTGATCTATAACAAAAGAGAAAATTAACTCAAAAAGTCTAGTATTGTTAACATCAAAAACTACTAAATTTCCTTTTCTATAATCCAAATACATTGATTAATGTATTCCCAGGTGCCTAAGGATATGGAAGCCTGGTGGCAATCATTGACTCAACAATGAGAAAAGCCCTATGCTAAATAAGACTTTCAAAATACTCCAAACTCTCTGTGCTGTTTATGGTTGAAAGGTTGTCACACAAGCTAGTCTGTCAGCAGAGAGGTTTGACCTGAGACACCCTTGTCACAACCAGGGCAGGGAATTAGCAACAATTATTGGCACAACAAATGAAAAACCCTTCACCAACATAATTCCTAATCAACCCACTATACTATAGTAATAATTTTCTAACTTTTCAAAAGAGTCAGTATTTAGAGAGTTTTAAAGCATCTCGTGCCTCTCATGGTTGGGAGGCTATAAACAATCACATGTGGCCAGACGAACCTGATCAGGCAGGCCAGAGAACCTTCAGAGGAGCTTGTAAGTTGAAACACTCTTGTCATGCCCAGGAATTTTTATTAACTGGAGCTGCAAGTTAACTCCTTCTCCAAGAGAAATGGTGATGGGGGAGAGCCCCCCATAAAGTCAGAGATGTAGGTGGGAGCATAAAACAGACTCTGGTTTTGGGGGTAGATGCTTGGGAACAGGGGGTCTCCTGAGGCTTGATCTTGCCAAAGCCTCCTTCCTCATGACCTTTGCCATGGGTGGAGTTCCTCATGCTGGCTCCCAGCAATTGAACCCGTTGGTGTGGTAGCTGGGGTAGGAGTCAGCGGTGAGCTGGGTGGTCTCCGTGGCAGATGCCGGCTGGATGATCAATGTGTCTGCTGCCTCCCTCTTGTCGGACTGCAGCTGCCCTAGCAGGTCCTCTTGAGCCATATAAAACTCTGCTCCCGCGCCTTGGGCTTGCACTTGCCACAGCAGCAGTTGAAGCAGGAGCGGCAACAGTAGGTGAGAAGCCCACAGATGAACAAGGCCTTGAGCCACCAGCTGTAGGTTCTGTTCTCCTCCCTGTACTGCTCAGCCATGTAGAGCCCCAGCGAGCCGTACTTGTTGTAGATGTTCCTGGCGTCCCTCAAGATGACGTGGGTGTTGTTGATCTCCTTAAACTTGTCCGCTGCCTCCAGGTTATCAGGGTTCTTGTCAGGGTGGTATTTCAAGGCCAGCTTCCAGTAGGACTTGTTAATGTCATCCGAGGTTGCGTTCTTGTCCAGCCCCAGTACGTGGTACGGGGACTCCCCAGAGGTAGAGAGTGAGCGCTCTCTGGTCTCCCAGGGCACGCTAGACTGTCCACGCGCCCGCCTGCCTCCTGCCGACTCCATGGCTCCCCTCTTCCCTGTGTGGCGCTCTTCAACAGGGCTGCGCTTCGGACCGGGAGCAACGGCGACAGAGCGGCAGCAGAGGGCACGGAAGCAGCACTGGTAGAAGCAGTGGGGGCCAGATACTGGTTTTAGAGGATAGTGGCCAGACGAACCTGATCAGGCAGGCCAGAGAACCTTCAGAGGAGCTTGTAAGTTGAAACACTCTTGTCATGCCCAGGAATTTTTATTAACTGGAGCTGCAAGTTAACTCCTTCTCCAAGAGAAATGGTGATGGGGGAGAGCCCCCCATAAAGTCAGAGATGTAGGTGGGAGCATAAAACAGACTCTGGTTTTGGGGGTAGATGCTTGGGAACAGGGGGTCTCCTGAGGCTTGATCTTGCCAAAGCCTCCTTCCTCATGACCTTTGCCATGGGTGGAGTTCCTCATGCTGGCTCCCAGCAATTGAACCCGTTGGTGTGGTAGCTGGGCTAGGAGTCAGCGGTGAGCTGGGTGGTCTCCGTGGCAGATGCCGGCTGGATGATCAATGTGTCTGCTGCCTCCCTCTTGTCGGACTGCAGCTGCCCTAGCAGGTCCTCTTGAGCCATATAAAACTCTGCTCCCGCGCCTTGGGCTTGCACTTGCCACAGCAGCAGTTGAAGCAGGAGCGGCAACAGTAGGTGGAAGCCCACAGATGAACAAGGCCTTGAGCCACCAGCTGTAGGTTCTGTTCTCCTCCCTGTACTGCTCAGCCATGTAGAGCCCCAGCGAGCCGTACTTGTTGTAGATGTTCCTGGCGTCCCTCAAGATGACGTGGGTGTTGTTGATCTCCTTAAACTTGTCCGCTGCCTCCAGGTTATCAGGGTTCTTGTCAGGGTGGTATTTCAAGGCCAGCTTCCAGTAGGACTTGTTAATGTCATCCGAGGTTGCGTTCTTGTCCAGCCCCAGTACGTGGTACGGGGACTCCCCAGAGGTAGAGAGTGAGCGCTCTCTGGTCTCCCAGGGCACGCTAGACTGTCCACGCGCCCGCCTGCCTCCTGCCGACTCCATGGCTCCCCTCTTCCCTGTGTGGCGCTCTTCAACAGGGCTGCGCTTCGGACCGGGAGCAACGGCGACAGAGCGGCAGCAGAGGGCACGGAAGCAGCACTGGTAGAAGCAGTGGGGGCCAGATACTGGTTTTAGAGGATCATCATGTTATTAACAGGGAAGGAAGACATATTTTGAGAATAAAATAAAATTTGTGGTTGAGATACAGAGTTAGAATAATTTGTGATTGAGGTACAGAGTTAGAATATATTCTAATATGTAAAGTAATTTCATAAAAACTAAAGGTTTTAAGTGGTTACTTTCATGTAGGTATTTAATAAGATATTGAACTGTCAATTGAGCAGATAGATGTTCAATAAGAAAAAGGAACTATTTTTTGAAGCTGAACAGATGTAACAGCTATTAAGCTCCTATATAAGGAACATCTGCTCAAAGTTCATACTCCTGACCATGTTGTACACTGTACAATATTTCCCATGTCTGGACTCCTTGTCTGCGTACTTAACAGTGGCTTAGAGCAGAAAGCAGATTAAGTATATTAACAGGGGAGCATGCACAAAATCAATATATACAAATCTCTCTCTCATTCCTATACACTGAAAATGAAAAATCAGAAAGAGAAATTAAGGAATCAATCCCATTCACCACTGCAACAAAAAAGAATAAAATACCTAGAAATAAACCTACTTAAGGGGAGAAAAGAGCCATATACAGAAAACTATAAGACACTGGTGAAAGAAATCAAAGATGAAAAAAAAAAAAGAAATCAAAGATGACATAAACAGATGGAGAGATATGTCAAGTTCTTGGATTAAAAGAATCAATATTGTGAAAATGACTAAGCAATCTATAGATTTAGTGCAATCCCAATCAAATTACCAGTGGCATTTTTCATAGAACTAGAATAAAAAAATTTCACAATGTGTATGGAAATGCAAAAGACCATGAATAGCCAAAGCAACCTTGAGAAAGAAGAATACAGCTGGAGGAATCAATCTTCCTGACTTCAGACAAAAAGCTACAGTCATCAAGACAGTATGGTACTGCCACAAAAAGATAAGCCTACATGTCTATGGGCACCTTGTCTTTGACAAAGGAGGTAGAATTAGACAATGGAAAAAAGTCTCTTCAAGAAGTGGTGCTGGAAAAACTGGACCACTACATGAAAAAGAATGAAATTAGAACACTTCCTAACATCATACTCAAAGATAAACTCAAAATGGATTAAAGATGACCAGAAACTATAAAACTCTTAGAGGAAGACATAGGCAGAACACTCTTTGATATAAATCACAGCAAGATCCTCTGTGACCATCTTCTAGAGTAATGGAAATAAAAAAATGGACAAATGGAATCTAATCCATCTTAAAAGCTTTTGCACAGCAAAAGAAACCATAAACAAGATGAAAAGACAACCATCAGAATGGGAGAAAACAATTGCAAATGAAACAACTGACAAAGGATTACTTGCCAGGGTCCAGCCTCAGCAGAGTCCAGGGATACCCTCAAGATGAACGGCATCAGCAAATGAATGACACAGGGAGACCAAGCTTTGGTGAGCGAGGCCCGTAACTTTATTTTCAAAAGGAGCTTTTATACCCTGACTTGTACATAGAGGGAAGTGAAAGATGCAAGGTCATGCAGAGTCAGACCAAACACTCCAGCAGTTTTGCCCTTATCGAAACCAACATCCAGCAGTTTTGCTCTTATCAAAACCAGGATTTTTTTTCTATATGCCTTTCCATAAACAAGGGTCTTATGTTATGCACATTTCTTCTGGCCTGGAGGTCTGTTGACATTTTATGACCCTTTTTTGATAAAGGTTAGTCAGCCAGAAAACTTGTTTTCCCTTGAAGTGTCTTTTCTTTATACCTCTAATCTGTGTCAGCCTCAGAAGTACTAAACAGAGTTACATTCTCATGGAGCAAAGGTGCAGTGGGTTACAACAAAGAAAAAACTTATTAGCCCAAAGGTCTGATGTGGTTAATTCCAAGGCTACTACTTGTTTTTCTTACATTCCAACTATGTTAACTAATGCACTCTCAGGTGCACAATGGATAAGGGATGTGGGAACTTGGCAGCAAGCATTGGCCCAATAATGAAGCCCTTTACCAGTACTATTCTAATAATTTTTCACCCCTTAAAGGGCTCTATGCCTATTAGCACTTTTAGAATGTTTAGGCTTCCCATGCCTTTCATGGTTGGGAAGTTTGTGAACAATCATGTGCGTTAGTTGTAAGAGTAAGGAAAAAGCTGTCAAGCAAGCTAGAGTGCCAACAGAGGGATTAGAATAGAAATATTCCTTTTATGCCCAGGAGACTTATCAACTTAGAGCCCTAAGTTGATTTTCTCCAGAGAAAGGTGGTTGGGGATAGCCCCCTGCTAATATCAGAAGAGTAGTTGAAAGGCATAATATAGTAAACAGTAGACAGACAGATTTTAGTTTTGGGGTAGATGCTCGAGCAGGTCTAGGGAATCCCTCAAGTCCTGATCTGCCTTTGCCTGTCAGGTCTTCTCCACATGACCTTTGTCATGGGTGGAATCTCCCGTGGTGGCTCCTGGCAATTACTCTCCAGAATACACAAACAGTTCATGCAGCTCAACAACAGAAAAACAAAAAACCCAATAAAAAAATGGGCAGAAGAACTAAACAGACATTTCTCCAAAGAAGACATCCAGATGGCTAATCAACACATGAAAACATGCTCAACATTGCTTAGTATTAGAGAAATGCAAATCAAAACTACAATGAGGTATGACCTCACACCAATCAGGATGACCACATCAAAAAATCTACAAACAGTGAATGCTAGAGTGGATGTGGAAAAAAGGGAACTTCTTGCATTGTTGGTGGGAATGTAGATTGAAAACGGCCACTGGAGAATAGTATGGTGATTTCTTTTAAAACTACCATATGACCCAACAATCCCACTACTGGGCATATACCTTAAGAAAACCGTAATTGGAAAATACACATGTACTCTAATATTCATTGTAGTACTATTTACAATAGCCAGGATATGGAAGCAACCTAGATGTCCACTGACAGATTAAAGGATAAAGAAGATGAGTACATATATACAATGGAATATTACTCAGTCATAAAAAGGAATGAATTTGAGTCAGTTCTAGTGAGGTGTATGAACCTACAGAGTGAAGTAAGTCAGAGGAAAATGTTGTATATTAATGCATATATATAGAATCTAGAAAAATGGTACTGGTGAACCTATTTTCAGGGTAGGAATAGAGACTCAGACATAGAGAACATGCTTATGGACATAGAGGGGGCAGTAGAAGGTGGGATGAATCAAGAGAGTAGCATTGGAATATATATATTACCATGTGTAAAACAGTGCCAATAGGAAGTTTAGCACAGAGAACTCAGCCTGATGCTCTGTGACAACCTGGAGGGATGGGGTGGAGGTTCATGAGGGAGAGGACATACATGTACGTATGGCTCATTCGTGTTCATGTATAGCAGAAAACAACACAATATTGTAAAGCAACTAATCTTCTAATTAAGAATAAATTTTAAAAATTGAAGACAAGGAAGAGTATCTATATTAAATACTAGAAGTAAATTTAGATAGTTGGGGGTGAGTGCTAGAGAGAAGAGGTTAAATAAAACAGTGGGAAGGGAAAGGGCAAGGTGTCATGAGGACTGATCAGATTGCTAAGCTAGTAGGCAGACTTCTTGACCTTGTCAATCGTGAATACCTCTGCTGCTGCCAAGTCGCATCAGCCATGTCCGACTCTGTGTGACCCCATAGATGGCAGCCCACCAGACTCCCCCGTCCCTGGGATTCTCCAGGCAAGAACACTGGAGTGGGTTGCCATTTCCTTCTCCAATGCATGAAAGTGAAAAGGGAAAGTGAAGTTTCTCAGTCGTGTCCAACTCTTAGCGATCCCATGGACTGCAGCCTACCAGGCTCCTCCATCCATGGGATTTTCCAGGCAAGAGTACTGGAGTGGGGTGCCATCGCCTTCTCCATGAGTACCTCAGATAGAGTTTAATCATAGTCTCAAAATTCTATGTGGCTGCATTTCTGGAGCTGAGTGTTCTTCAGTGGTCGTAGAAAGGGGGGAGGGCAGCAGACACATTTGAGTTCCATTGTGCTTCTTCTAAAGCTTATATCCTTTATGTGCACCCATCTATGTGTTTAACATATGCATGCTGTGGGATAAAAGTGCTAGTGTTACACAGCATAACCACCAGCAATATTTTATTATAGTACTTTGTGCCAATTACTCCAAATTGCTATTTCACAGTGAAAACTGGTATTCATGATGGTTTCCCACTTCATTATAGTATATGTTATCATCATTTGAAATCTCCATTGTTCTCTGCATTTCTTCAAGCTTCTTTTACTGCCTCTTGATTGCTTAAGATCAAACTTTGTAGTAGATGTTAAAAGTGCTTAGCACAAAGGGGAAAAAAAGGCAAGAAAAAGTTACTACTATGTGTGGTGATGAACATTAATTAAACTTGTGATTATTTTGCAGGGTATGCATATATCAAATCTTTATATTGTATACACCTAAAACTAATGCAGAGTTATATGTCAATTATTGATCCATAATTAATTTTAGAAATAATAATTTTAAAAATCAGAATTTATAACTAAATAAACTCTTTAGGGTTTGTGGAATGCTAGAATCACACATTCTTAAGAGCCAAGAAAACAAAATGCCATTGCTATGAGAAGGTTTATTTTATGTCTTTTAGGTGAGTGAAACAGAAATGGATGTTGCAAAGAATTCATTATTCATTCGACACCCTGAGATGAAAACCTGGCCGTCCAGCCATAATTGGTTCTTTGCTAAGTTGAATATAACCAATATCTGGGTCCTGGACTACTTTGGTGGACCAAAAATAGTGACACCTGCAGAATATTATAACGCCACATCTCAGTAAGTTTTTACACATCCTCTGTCTTTCTAATATTGCAGCCCTTATCAGCGTTACTCAATCTTCTAAGGCAAACGGGTCTTAACCATTTCCTGTACCGTGGATCATTTTGGCAAGCTGGTAAGGCCTATGGGAATAGTACTTTGAATACATAAAGTACATAAGATTTCAAAAGAAACCAACTATATGGAAATACATTTATAAAAATATTTTATAAAATGTGGGGTATATAAAATATGGGATATATAGTAATATGTTAGCTTTTTGATGAATACATTAAATAGTAAGTTCCAGTAGAGAGTCCATAACCGCCCTGTACTTTCAGAGTAGTGAGAAGTGAATATTTTAAGACACTGGCAGTAACAGTGCCATGACATGAAGGCATCTGTAATTTCTATATTTCTATCAGGGGCCATCACAGATACACTGTCACCACTTTGTTTATTGCCCACATTCCTCATTAAAGAGAATAATACATTTCAGTTAGAGCTTAATGAATGAAAACCTCTTTCCATCCCAGTTTTTCCACATCACAGACACTCTGAACAAGCTAGGACGTCAGATAGAGACTATATCTATCTATCTATCTATCTATCTATCTATCTATCTATATATATATATATATTTTTTTTTTTGTCTGTGCCCCATGACTTGTAGTATCTTAGTTCTCTGATTAGGGTTTGAACCTGGGCCACAACAGAGAAAGAGCTGAGTCCTAACCACTGGGCTACCAGGGAGTTCCCAAGACCTTGTCTTAGGTCTGTGCTTGTGGAGCCTAGTTCTGACCCATGATGGCATTTTCTCATGAGAATCAGACCCGGCTACTTTACCCACCGTGAAGGATTCACATGTAGTCTGAGCATGTGACCCAGATCCTCAGGCCCTGGTCCTGTAGTGCCTGTGGCAGTGTGTGGTATACCCTGCCAGGAAATGGACACTCGGCAGGAAGGAGCAATCAGAGAGAATGAAAGAGAAGAACATAACCTGAAGATGGGAAAGGGTGGGAAAGAAGGGTGTGATCAAATTTTTTGAAATTAGGTTAGGGTTCAAATGAAGGAATACAAGGGACTGGTACTTTTCCCAGGCGACATGGGTCGCGTTGGCCTGTCTGGCAGCCTCAAGGCCTCTCGGATGGTGATGGCAGTAACAGCAGTAACAGCAGCAATAACAGCAGCAGCAGCAGCGTCTGGTGGGCATTGCTGGCGGCTGCTAACTGGTGGCTTCCCATGTCTGAACTCACTCAACTCTCACCGCAGTCCTATGACTTAGGTAGTTTTTTTTTCCTTTTTTTTCTGATGGAGAGCTGATGCACAGAAAAGTCAGAAACTTGCTTAAAGTTTTAGGAAGCAATAGTGCTGGGATTCAAAGCCCAGCATTCCAGCTCCAGAACCTTCACCGTGTTTCTAAAGGAGGCTTTGCTGCCCCCCTGGTCACATCACTGGCAGCTGGCCAGGTTCCAATTCCAGTGTAATTTAAACATTTCTGCCTGTGACAGACTGGCTGCTGTTTGTGGAGGTGAGAGTGTCCATGCTAAGCTAGACTTTGTAGGTTGCAGCTCAGGTTTGGGCTTAAGTTCTCAGCATTGATTTATTCTGCCTTATTGTATTGTATAACAGATCTATTGGTGACCATTGCCTTTCCGTCATAACTGTAAATCTCTTCACAGCAAAACTCAGGTTTTAGTTTTGGTTTTTCATTCCAGACTGAACATAGGAGAGTGCATGGCACAGAGTAAGTGTTTAATAAACACTGGCTACTTGTCAGGCTGATCCTCTGAGACAAAGAGTCTTGACTGTTGTTTGAATAAAGAATCTTACAACAACAAAAACGAATCAGTCATGGCATTTATTCTGCTATTGTGCCTGCAGGAGAAGAGGTCCAGGCCAGTGATTGTGTTCTGGACCTGAAAAGCCATCTTTTCAGGAAGGAAGACAGAGGTAGCAATTATAACATTATGGCTGGGCAACAAATTATCAAGGAGGATGGTCAGTAAGATGACAGGCCCACTCTTCAGGGTTAAAGTTCATTTTTACAGGCCATAACAGTCTCTGAAGTACAGTTATCTTTGTCTAAATTACATGCCTGAGGGCAATGTTTGCTTTAATAACAAAGTAAAACTGGAAAAGAAAACCCATAAGTCTGCACATTGAATAAGTCAATGAAAAAGATAAATTTGAGGTTTCTATTTTGATAACATGGATGAGTGGGCCTTTTCTGCAGCTTGGAGACAAGAAGGAGCATTTTTTTCCTGTCCTTGTGAGAGGAGGGCAGAAGACTAGCCCAGGGTGTGACCCCTCCTGAGACAGGATGCGAGAATCCTAGGAATGGGCAGTGCCTTGAATGTGACCTTCTGGAACAGATGCTTCTGATTCCTACCCATTTCACAGCCCAGGAGTGGGTCCCCCACCTTCCCACCCACTAAGTTTGCCATCAGGACTGTTTAATAGCCCAAGAGAGTGCACAATAGTCCTTGTCTTGCTAGACTCGTATTGAATGGAAGGTGGTAATGCTTACCAGAAGTATTTGTAGAGGTGCTTGAGTAAGCAGCTCTGATAAGTATCAGCAATTGCCTCCTCTCACTGTTAAGTCTGAGCAGCAGGCCTCTGGGGAAACACGAAGGTAAAGAGAGGTCAATGAACTGCAAACTTGCCCGCCCTCCCTTACCTGGAGATGGATTTCCTCATGTCCGTGGTCAGGGCTACAGTGTGAAAACGGATCAAGGTCACCTCCCTGACTGAGTGCTGGATGACTGCTGCCCTTTTGCTTTGATGTTTGGGACCCCTTCTATTCTCATTTGCTTTTTAACTCTTCCGATATTCTTGAATGAGATGATCACAATAGCTTCAGCTGCCGATCAGTGTTTTGTCCTGGCAGCGCTTGCTAAACTGTATCAGCATCATACTTGGAGAGGTGGGATGAGAGCTGAGATGAAGACCCTAGGCCTGACCCTAAACCAGAACTCAATTTAGTGGTGAATTTTTTGCATTTTAGCAAACTCAGATTTTTCTTTACTACACTAAGTGGCCAAAATTAACTTGAGATCTTAAAACTTTTAGATCAGAAGTGTCTCTAGCCTTTCCTAAGAATGAGTTAACTTCTGATTTGTCAACTCAGTTTAATGAAATAATTTTTCTTCTGCTCTCTTCCCCTCTCTAGGTGAAGCAGTTATATGGCGAATTTAACCTCATGCGTGAAATTTCTTAGGAAGTTTCACACAGATTTGAAGCACTTATTGTTTTTCTATGGAAAGTTTGCCAGAAGATTAGCCGGGTTTCTTTCTTTGCTTGCTTGCTTACAGAATTGAGTTGGATTATTACTGGACTTCTTGGAAGATGAGATTGTTGGATATATTATATAGTTTTTCATATTTTGAAGCCATTTTCATAGAGACATGTCTTTCTTTATGATCAGCGTTTTATTCTATTAATTCCAAATAGTTTGCCAACAGTGCTCCTTGAAGAGAAAGAGTTACCAGTTTTAGATTGACCATTGGCATTTGAAAGTGCTCAAGTGTGTTTTCTTGATTCCTGAAAACCGCTGTGCTGGGGAGAGGGCCACGCCCCTGTAGCTGCGGCCTGCGCCTGTACTAAGGGCTCCTATTACAGTGCACCTGGATAAATCTTGCCAAGATAAACAATGATGAAACACAAGTGGAGCATCCCACTCATGGTCCACTTAGGTTCGACAGTCCTGGGTGTTGTTAATCCAACACAAGGCAAAACTCTCTTATACAGAACATTAAAAAAAAAAAACACCTCAAGTCTAAAGTGATAAATATCTAGAACAAAGATTAAAACTTTTAGATCAGAAGTGTCTCTAGCCTTTCCTAAGAATGAGTTAACTTCTGATTTGTCAACTCAGTTTAATGAAATAATTTTTCTTCTGCTCTCTTCCCCTCTCTAGGTGAAGCAGTATATGGCGAATTTAACCTCATGCGTGAAATTTCTTAGGAAGTTTCACACAGATTTGAAGCACTTATTGTTTTTCTATGGAAAGTTTGCCAGAAGATTAGCCGGGTTTCTTTCTTTGCTTGCTTGCTTACAGAATTGAGTTGGATTATTACTGGACTTCTTGGAAGATGAGATTGTTGGATATATTATATAGTTTTTCATATTTTGAAGCCATTTTCATAGAGACATGTCTTTCTTTATGATCAGCGTTTTATTCTATTAATTCCAAATAGTTTGCCAACAGTGCTCCTTGAAGAGAAAGAGTTACCAGTTTTAGATTGACCATTGGCATTTGAAAGTGCTCAAGTGTGTGTTCTTGATTCCTGAAAACCGCTGTGCTGGGGAGAGGGCCACGCCCCTGTAGCTGCGGCCTGCGCCTGTACTAAGGGCTCCTATTACAGTGCACCTGGATAAATCTTGCCAAGATAAACAATGATGAAACACAAGTGGAGCATCCCACTCATGGTCCACTTAGGTTCGACAGTCCTGGGTGTTGTTAATCCAACACAAGGCAAAACTCTCTTATACAGAACATTAAAAAAAAAGTTTGCCAACAGTGCTCCTTGAAGAGGAAGAGTTACCAGTTTTAGATTGACCATTGGCATTTGAAAGTGCTCAAGTGTGTGTTCTTGATTCCTGAAAACCGCTGTGCTGGGGAGAGGGCCACGCCCCTGTAGCTGCGGCCTGCGTCTGTACTAAGGGCTCCTATTACAGTGCACCTGGATAAATCTTGCCAAGATAAACAATGATGAAACACAAGTGGAGCATCCCACTCATGGTCCACTTAGGTTCGACAGTCCTGGGTGTTGTTAATCCAACACAAGGCAAAACTCTCTTATACAGAACATTAAAAAAAAAAAACACCTCAAGTCTAAAGTGATAAATATCTAGAACAAAGGATGATAAAGCTTCCTTAATTTAACTTAATAAAGGAAGTTCATAAAATTTTCTGAATTTGATTTCCCCAGCTAAGTGGACACTGTGTAATTAGTTTCTTCCATTCAAAATACATACACACAAGCACACATTTTTTTTTTTCGTCTCAAAAAGAGATTATGAAAGAAAAAGGGGGTGGCATTTTATGTGTAAGTTATTTCTTGTGTTCTTTTATAGAATTCTTAATGTCAACCCGGACATGGACCAGGTTCAACCAGAGCCAAAATCCATCTTTCAACTCTCTCAGTAATGGCCTAAGCCTTTTTCAACTTCTTCAGCTCTCTAAGGGGCCTCTAATGCTGTTACTACCTAAATCAGGTCATCAGAGGTGGGACAACATGGTTTAAAAATCACATTTCTTCAGAAGGGGAGAAACCGTTTGCTTTTATTACCCATAGACATGATTTTAGAAGACTATGAAATCCTTTATAAGAGGTGTGTCAGGAATCAAGCAACTGAATCCTTAAATGGCTAAGAGAAAGGAAGTTGAATATGAGTTTGAAACTACAAAATGAACTTACCTGAAATCCAGCAAACAGCTTCTCTTTAAAAAAAAATGATGTGTCTTAAACTTGGTAGAGTAGGTTTCTTACTCAAAGCATTAATAATAAAAAGCATTATTTTCATGAAATGTGTCATATTTATTTTATTACACAGAGATGGTAATATTTATTATTGCACGTTTTTTCATTGTCCACTGCCGAAATCTCTTTGTGTTTTAGCAGGTTGTTAAATTAACTTCTGGCTGATTTAAAGCTTAAAGTGAATAATTTGACCCTTTCCTATTGGTAAACGATTCCTTGTGTCTTAAAATCTAGCGGTTTACCCTAATGCAGGCTTTGTCAAAGGTCTTTCCTCAGGGCCTTGGGTGCCAAGGTAACTTGTGATAGAATTAAATTGAGAGTGTCTATCTGTATTTCTCCCTGTTATGCCCAAGTCTCGAAATCTCCCAATGACCACCAGGGAGCCAATATCCCATGCAAAAGCAAGAGAGTTTTTATTACCAAGCTCGAGCTGGGGCTCCCACCGATACCGATGCAGCAGCTATAGGGAGGAGCCCCGATTTTTGGATTACATTGCTTATATAGGGAGTATACACGGGAGTGGGCGGGGCGGGGGATTTCTAGGTAGGGGGATGTCTGATTGGTCACTTTCTTTCGAAGGGTTGTATGTTGGTTCTTGATTGGTCCCTATTGTCTAGGTAGACCACAAGTTCCTGAGCGTTGATTCAGGAGATTTTGGTCTGGGGTCCAACTGGCTCGTGGG